>JAVQKG010049088.1:0-23316 GCA_036025885.1 Hypseleotris bucephala
CAGCAACACACATCAGACTGTCTATGGAGAAGAGAAGGGGGCAAAGAAGTACTTTTTGGTAATGGATCATGAAATAAGATCCTTTCAGCTGGATCGGTGGATCGGTAAATGTGGCCGATTCCGGAACCAATATCATTTATTATATTTTTTCCTATTTATGAGCAGATAAATAAAGTGGCCGATGACATTATATTACAATGTAACACACAAATGATAAAAGTTAGACATTTTTAGGTCTTAGTTCCATCATATTTTTGTTTAATATTTTTTGATAATACCATGCTTTAGTTTTTGCATTAGTGTCGGTGGATATCAGGTATCGGTCGATCCACAAAGCCCAAATATCGAGATCGGTATCGGGACTGAAAAAGCTGGATCGGTGCATCACTTGTTGCCACCACCATTTAACAAGATGTCTGTTTGGCTATAAGGGTGTCAAGCCTTTGTTTGATCCCAAAAGAAGTCAAAAAGTAGTAGCAGATTTTTTTTGGGATTTCACCTACCACGTCAATGCCTTTTGATGGAAGGGAGTAGCCACAGCAGCTGATGAGAGCTTATGGAAACACAAGAGGAACATGCAGACTTCACTGTGGTCACCTGAAACAACACTAATCTTCAGTTTAGACATATCAACAGAAATATCGTAGCTGTATCTGATACAATTAAAGGGAATCCAAAAGTCAGATTATGTGTGAGAAGAATGTGACAAATCAACATATCGTCCTCTTAGACTTATAATCTTCTATCTTCATTGTGAGTAGTTTTAACTAAATACACTTTAATAATTCCAGACTTCATATTACAGATAGGCTAGAACTTTGTATTTTATTACTAATAAAAAGCGCAAATATATAATAAAACTCATAAAAAGATTAGGTAGGGTTTTTTCTATTGTAAGTTAGAACAGAATATGAACATGTAAATAAATCAACATAGATCGAATATGTCATTTTGTATTTAGGCAAATATACCAAATGTTTTGTTATCCAAACCCTGCTGACTTTATAAAGAGACTAAATAAAGTGCTAACTTCCTGGTGTTGACATTTTGACCTATACAAACACAAACTTCCACTGCACACATTTCACTCCTGATTTAGCACATACAGTCACCTTGTTGCAGGGCAGTTGACGTTACAAAGCAGCTTCAGCACACTATAATTTATGATCATTCAACCTGACTGCTCAAAACAGAGGAGGCAGGGGATTCATGGAAAGACACATGGCACAGAGCATGCAGTAGATACAATATAATGTAAATTCATTGTTTGATTTTTCTTTTTACTAATCGGAAAAACAAGTTTTGTTTGGCTTTTTTAAGTAAAATGTGGCCTATTTTAAGTAATACAAATGAATAAAATACCACAAAATGTAAAAAGTAAATTCTGTCATGTCATGAGTGCCTCCAGAGCAGCTACGCCTTAGGTGGGCTACAGTTGTTGGAAAACCTGATGCAGAGACATAACCATTCACCCTCCATTCATTCACAATTTAATACTGAGCCTGACTAGTTCTTCTAACGCAATAACACATTCATCTTTGGGTGCTGTGAGGAAGCTGGAATTCCTGAAGAAGCTAACTTAGCTGTTTTAGTAGCGTGCACATTTAGATGTTTGTGTTATGACCTAGTCAACAGAGATGTAGACTAATGCTAGTAGCCACTAGCCAAGCCTAAATTATATTTCAAGTTTTATCAAAGACCTATTGTAACATTTTGGGGATATTATTGCAAGTAGACAACACATGATTTGAAGAAATCTGATGGTAGACTTGTGAAAAAATTTAGGCTATTTTTGACAATTCAAACACCCACGCATATATAGCCTACCACATATTATGTTCGTGTTTCTCTCTCCCGTTTGAAGCGAATTTGATACATAATTAATAAAAACATTTTTAAAGTGAATGCACAAACACTTACCAGTTATTTTTCCGAACTTTCATCTTCTCATTACAAAACACATGGCCTTAAAACATGTCTTTTGAGATGATGTACAATGGCAGTCAAGTCCGCTCCTGTAGCGCTCTCTACTGGTCACCACGCTTTACTTCCATTAGTTTTTCAGTTGCCATGCTGTGACCATGCCCCCAGACCCATATTATTAAAGCAAGCCTCTAATGACTTACCCCTAATAGGTGCATCGTGACAGGGGTGTGTGTGTACTATCGTGTAGGCAGTGCAGCTGAACTGGGGCACTAGTAAGAAGCACTTGGGATACAGGATTAAACTGGGTTTAAAACAGAGCTTACTAAACTAACACTAAACCAGTTAAAAAATAGTAACTAAATCAGATATTAACAAGGACTAAACAAGGTACAAGCTTGACGTAAGATGTTCTAAATCAGGGCTTAATCAGATATAAAGCTGGGTTATGAATGGTCTAAACCAGGGATAAATAAACCTGGGCTAAACAAGGACTAGAACAAGACAAAAAATGGTTATAATGATGGAAAAGGGACTAATTCAGGTATAAACTAGGAATAAACTAAGACTTAACTTGGACTGCAAAATGATGCAGAGTAGGACAAATGTAATGGTTATCTAAATGATTTAATTAAATTGAATAAATCCAAATGGTCAGCACATAAGATTTAAAAATACAATCCATGAAAAAATAGATCAGTTTTAAGAGAAATGATCGTATCTGAGTAGGATAACAATGTATTTGATTATGCTACAAAAAATCCTAACTTTACTTACTAAATATGGGCAACATTTTTAAGCATTGCTGTGGTAGACTTCCTAAAATTGTCATCTAAAATAAACTTTGTTTTCAGTTTTCTTTAAGGTGCTATACAAGTGTTTATTTTGTAGGAATTCCTTTTTTAGCATTACCCATATGTGTTGTAGAAAGAAAGAAAACATTTAAATCAATAAATCAAATCAATTGTTATAATTTTACCCTGCAGTTCCATGCTGAAACACTAGGGCTGCATGTAACAGAGTACCTTTAAATAATTAATTATTCCTCCACTATTAAATAAATATATATTTTAGTTAATATTATAATAGTAAATGTAATTGTGCTGAATTTAGCTCAATTGACAGCGAATAACATCATTTGCAGAACATAAAACTAACTGCCAGAGTTATGGGCTGTTCTCTGAAAAGGTTGTATATCCATATTGACAACAATCTTAAAATAAAAAAATGTCTACTTTCTAGGGAAACAATGCAACCCTCCATCAGCAAAACATCAGTAAATGAGTTGTTGCAGGGTGAATGAAGCTTCCCTCATCACCCCTTAAAAACTCTTCAAACCATGGCAAGAATGTGTGTACTTAAATAAATAATATAACATCTATATTTTGTTGCATTGCTCCCCTATAATTGAAAACCACAACCTAGATCCTTCCTAATTCTTCCTCTTCCTAGTCATCGAATGCGGTGGAGGCAGTGGTGGAGTTGATGTCCGTCCCAGCTGTCCCCAGAGAAACGGATGTCCCGGTAAGAGTGAAGTCCCTGGGTTTGGAGCGGGCGCGGATCAGTTCCTCTGTGTTACGCTCGGGCTTCACTAAAATAATGTAGCACTTGGGTAAAAAGATGCAGGTTAGGAGCCCAAAGCTGGAGGCCAGGATGGCAAAGATCTGAACGGCCACCATGAACTTGCCCCGTGTGCTGAGGTACGCGGGCACAAAGGAGATCCACACAATGAAGAACACCAGCATGCCAAAGGTGACACACTTCCCCTCACTGAAAAATAGACAGGCAAATAGAATAGACTATGTAATTTGTAGTAAGCTATATTTATGTACATTTGAGTAGTTGGTAATAAAATGTATGATGGCATATTATCGTAAAAATATGTGATTACATTCTGTTTAAAGGTGTAGTCGGTAAAATTCCTAAAATAAGAAATTGTTGAAAATAAAACAAAGTGGTCAAACTCAGAACTGATGTTGCTGTGTAGACACCAGGGGAGAGACTAAAGTAAAATATTTAATATGATATATTATATCCTTTACGTCATACTGTAGAACTGTTTCAGATAAAGTCTTTTTGCAATTTTGGGATTTTACAAAACTTACAAAACTAACCATTTAATCCCACTAGATGTTGCCAGTGACTGGATGAACCCACCACCTCTTTGCTGAGAGGCAATCAGCTACCATGCACACATGTGGCTTGGCACTGGCACAAAGCAGGTACTACGCTTTTTTCAAAAAATGCAATGTTCCTACCTGAAGTGGTCCTCCAGTTTACGAGCTATGAAAGCAAAAATGAATGCCAGCAGAGCCAGGAGGATGTCATAGGCGAAAATACAACAGATGAAGACAACATGGCCTTCGTGACACTCCAAAATGATCTTTATGTTCTGGGCAGAGGTGTTCTTGATGGGGTGAGGAGGTAAGATGAGGAGCCACGCTGTGCATGCTATTGCCTGGGTAAAGGATGACAAATAGTGGGGAAATATATTACTTCTTAAAACATTAAATCATAAGATGCACAAAAATACAGGTAATAATAAATAATGTAATAGATGTATATTGTGCTTTATAATCCTCACAGACTTCGCAAATCATTTTGAGTCCATTATTCATTGACACCAGTGGTAGTAGTAAACAACCTTGACAACTGACGTGACTGCCATTTTGCACCAACAGCCTCTCCAAACACCAATCATACACCACATTCATTCTTAAGCGATGTGGAATAAGAGTCTTGCCCAGGGACAAAATGATAATATGATAAAGTCATAACGTTCAATACTCAAGAATTGACTTGACTGATTGGTTGATTACTTTTACTTTTTTCATTTGAGTAAACTATCATGTATTAAATGGGCCAAGACAATGAGTGGCACTATGATCTAATGCTGTGACATTCCCTCTTGATTAGTTTTGCCATTTACTGTGGATGCTGTAAAATATTGGTTTGCAATATCTGACATGTTTGTTGGATATGGTTCTTGGAAACTCTTCTCCTACTCCTGTTCATTAAAAGGTCTTGTCTATTACCTGTATTAACGTTGCCACAGCAGCCATGGCCCTCTGGTGGCCACAGGAGAGTTTATCTTTCTCAGGTGTTCCACTCACATCGTTGTTATTGTTAGTGTTGGTTACTATGACGTCAGGACTGCCACTGTTAGCTGCTGCCTCGGCTGCAGCTTTAGCAGCTTTGGCGGCGGCTTTAGCTCTGGTCCGGGCCGCCTTTACTGCCTGCGCCCGCAGCATGAGAACCGCTGCCTTACCTGCTCAGAAACATAGTAGTATTGTGTATTTCAAAGAGTCTTACTTTATAGTTGATATAAGTGAAATAAGTAGAAAACATTCTTTAAAATTTACTCACACTATTTACCAAAATATTTTGCTTTCAGTAAAAATGGAAACAATAAAAAAAGATAAATATTTATGCTTAGTTTGTGTGTGTCACAATTATTGGTAACCCTATGAATTCACAACAACAAAAAACTTAATTGGCATATAGGTATAACCAGGTCTAAACCAGGTCAAATTTAAACCCTACTACCAGAGGCTCAGTTGCTATATTACATGTTTCCACCCTACAGGCTAATGGAATGTGATTTAGCAGTAGTCTCACCCATGATGGAGGACAGACACAGAGCAAATCCCAAGGCCAGGGCCACTTGACTGGTCATGCAGCTCCAGGACTGAGGCCTTCCCAGGAACACTATGGAGCAGAGGAAGGTGACCACCAGAGAGAAGAGCAGGGTGAAGCTCAGTACAGGGTCGTTAGCTTTCACCAGAGGAGTGTTAATGTTCACCATAAACACCACCTACACAGAAGACACATATTTAGCATAAATTTATTTAAATAAAAAAGTGACGCATATGTGAGTCTGACCGCAACAGCGATGGTGACCACAGCCCCAAAAGCAGAGATGACAATGAGGGTGATGCCCAGAGGCTCTCCAAAATCCAGGAACTCAATGATCTTAGGCACACATTTATCATGGGCGTCATTGGACCAATAGTCTTCATTGCACAGGATACACTCGCGAGCATCTGTCAGAAATGAAAGAGTACAGAAATATAGGTTCAGACCATTTACAGTCTATTCCATACTATATTGACATTACATCATATTGCTTATTTTGTTGTGTGACAGCATGTATGTATATGTTCTTCACTGTGGTGGAAGTGGAAGCTGGATGAATAGTTTATAGTAATTTAACTTCTGTCTTCTGCTGGTAAGGTGTTTTTTGTGGAGATGTAATTTTATTTAATTTAACAAAAGACACATGACAGTACATGTTCAAATACGAGCTGATGCCCAGTTAAGCACGCAGAATATTGATAAGACAACAACTAGAGACTGCCTTTTATGTTTTAGGTTTTAGTCAATCATAGCAGTGACTCTAACAAAAAAAAAATCAGTGTATATAAAGCTAGAATCTTCATGTAAAATGTTGTTTCTAAATATCCCAAGAGTTACTGTCGGCAATACCAAAACCTAAACTACATCACTATTGCCACACTATTTGTCGAATGAGTAACAATGCACTTAGGCCTGACACTATGCCACACCTGACACTATGTGATAATAAATAAAGACTATGCTTGTGTGTTGTCAACTCACTTGTCAAATTGCTGATCTCTCCGTCAGCACATTGGATACAGTCGAAGCAGCAGACTGGTTCTCCTTGACGGATGCCCTTCCTGGTGCCTGGCTTGCAGTTTTCACTACAGACAGATTTAGGAGGCTGGAACACAATACTAAAATTATATTTAGGGTGACCAGATGTTCCTTTTGAATGGAGGATTTTTGTTCCATGTCCCAACAAATGAATGTAAAACCAGACATTTTTCAGACCAGTTGTCCTCATTGTACCCAATAACAAAAGCATAGAAAACAGCGAGAATTTTTTTTATTCAATTTCTTTTCACATTTCTTTTTAATCATAGATACATTTTTACTTTTAAATCTTGATTCAACTACTTAGAATTACACAAAAGAAAATCTTGAGATATTCTGTCTTGTTACCCGGTAAGTTGAAATGCACAAATAACGGTTTCAAAATGAATGTAAGTTTCATACATTAAATAAACTAGAGCTACTGTAAATAAAAAATCCCTCTCCACTGACCTCTGTCTCCTGATTGTTCCATATGATGGTGTCATTTCTGATGGTCATAAGGTTGTCAGTAGAAGCATCATACTGTCCTATGGTCACGTAGGAGATGTCCCCGTCCATGTTCACCTGCCAGTTAATGATGTCATAGTAGCCCTGAATGTCTCCATCTTGAAAGTAGATTTGCTCCTTTGTGTGGGGAACTGTGTAATTTACGTTCTTCATGTAGTACATTAACTGGCAAACAAAGGAAAAAGTGTAAACAAGAAAAGACAGAAGAAGTATTAGTCCCAAATTCACCATCTGTTTTGGGTAAGGGAAAAAGGTAAGGGTGAGAATTACATATGGGATTGGGCCTAAGACATAAAAGAAATATGCAGAATAAATAAAGCAGTAAATGAGACCGAAATAACTTGAATTTAGCTTTAGAGAAGACACATGATCACTATTAAAAGCTGTCTCATTTCTTAGGGGTGTATTTTCAACCTTAGCCATCACCATTTTGTTTTGACGGTCAATGATTAGAGCTAGGTGTAGGGCTAAGTAAGAGAACTAGGGGGTAACTTTGGAGTACTAAAAAAAGTACAGTTTTTTCATCCAATGTATCAAACAGATCTATATACTGTGATTTTGCTTTAAATTTCAAACTAGTGAAGCCGACCTACCTGCCATGGCTCAAAGTTGGATATGTTAGCGCAGGTGTTCCCAGTGAATGGTCCCTTGCCCTTGTCACAGTGCTCCATGTTGTGTAAAGCATGAGCCACAGCATAGACTGCTTTGTAGACACTGTGGAACAATAACATTGAGCGTTGTAATTTGTGAGTGAATTACAGTTTCATTTAGGCACAGTTTTGGAATTGATTTAGACTTGGGAATTTAGTCCTGGTTTAGACCTATGATTATAGTTAAGGTCAGGTTTAGGCTGGAGTTTAGTTTTGATTTATTTTGGTTTAGTCCTGGTTCAGTCTCTGTTTTTGTCCATATTTAAAGCATTATATTCTGGACACTTTGAGACACTTTTAAAATTGCAAACGTTTATTCACACCACAGTCACACATGGTTAGTGGTAAGCTACTTGAGATGAAATGGTTAAATGTCTTGCCCATGGATACATCAACAATCTGTGTTCGGGCTGGTATTCAATCAGGACCCACTGGTTGCAGGGCAAACCCACTGCATCACTGCCATTACTCCCAATTGTATTTTAGGCCTGAATTAATCTTGATTTTATCTCATTAAAATGGTTCTTGGAGCAGTACTTTTGACACTGAAATAGAGAATGAATTGAAATAGCTTAACAAGCTAAAAACTTACTTGTATGTTATTCGTAACTGTGAGACATCCCAGTATGTGTTATTGACTGTGGTTAGTGACTCCATCCCTGAGCACCATTTATCAGGGCCCACCGTTCTGGACAGGGTACAGTTAAAGAGCTGCAACATAGACACTATATTTAACCCATTGTCTCCAGATAATCCATTGTAACCTTTTACATAACTGTTATATTAACAGACAAGGAAACTGAGCAGCACACACCGTCTCCCAGAATTCCTCAGTGAGCGGGTTGTCATAGGGATCCACATCCAGTAGATGGCGCTGTAGAAAAGGGATGTCAGCTCTTTTTACTGCAAATCCCAGCGTCCCTCCAAGCAAAGAGTTCACCTGCTCACAAAACAACAGTCAAAAGAAATATCAAAATAATTGTTTTCTATTGCATTACAATTGATAAGCTTGCCTGAGCAACTATAGGCCTTAGGTACATCTTAGACAATGAGCTGACAAAGAGACACATGATATTTTGGACATCTGTAGCACAAAGAGTATAGGCAGGTTCGACTAAGACACTAACAAAGGACAAGAAAAAAAATCATCTGCCACCAACTACAAATTATATATGCAAGATATTAAAGGTATAGTCTGTTTTCTTACAAAATAAACAAAATGATTTGTCTTGCCCTGTTCTATGATGTATGTATCTGTCATAATTATTATTTTACTACCTCTACAGTAACATCATATTAAACAAATCTCATATCAAACTTTTACTTTAGTCCTGACCCTGGCCTCTACAGACCAAAGACAACCTACTTTACATCACTGAAAAGAGTCAGATTTTTTCATTTTTTAGTATTCATTTTTATTTACATTTGAAAGTTTTTCTCATTTTAGAAAACTTACAAACTACACCTTTAATATCAGGTTCTCACCCCGGGTTGATTGATAAGAGCGGAGGTGACCCAGGCCTCGCTGGCGATCCAGGTTCTGTTGGTCACGTTGTGTCGTAGCAGTTCATCGATGAGAGGGCTGAGGTCCACATCAGAGGAGAACACCACTACGATCTTGGCTGTGGACTCCACCACTGTTTCAACAATACGCTGGATGTGTTCTGGAGAACTCACCTAAACAGAGAGACAGTTTACTTCTATTTTGGTCCTAATTTACTTCTGGTTTAATACTGGTTTGGTTCTGGTTTAGACCTGGTTTAGTTCAGGTCTAGTTCTGGTTTAGTCTGCGTTTATTTCTGGTTTAGTTCTTGTTTAGTCCTTGTTTAGTTCTGGTTTGGTCTGGGTTTATTTCTGGTTTAGTCTGGGTTTATTTCTGGTTTAGTCTGGGTTTATTTCTGGTTTAGTTCTTGTTTAGTCCTTGTTTAGTTCTGGTTTGGTCTGGGTTTATTTCTGGTTTAGTTCTTGTTTAGTCCTTGTTTAGTTCTGGTTTAGTTCTTGTTTAGTCCTTGTTTAGTTCTGGTTTGGTCTGGGTTTATTTCTGGTTTATTTCTTGTTTAGTTCTGGTTTGGTGTGGTTGTGATTTAGTTGTGGTTTGATCCTGGTTTAGTCCTAGTTTAGTTCAGTGTTAGTCCTGGTTTAGTTCTGGTTGAGTCCTGGTTTAGCTGGACTGGGACTCGATCAGTCCTTCTTTACAATTAGTCATCATTAAAATGTGTTATGTTCAGGAAAATATGCCTGACCCAAACATCACCAGGCGTATGATATTGCAGTATTCAACTCGGTCATTATTTATCGCACCATATTGAGAAGCAGTCTTTTGTACATACAGAACATAAAAAGGTCTAAAAGTTCACCTTGGGTAGAGTTTCTGAAAAGGAGATACAGACACCAGCTTCTTCCACTTTTTCTTTAAAATCCTTGATGCCGTATTTGCCGTAGTCATCGTCCGCGGCTATGGTGCCCACCCAGGTCCAGCCGAAGTGCAGCACCAGTTGGGCCATAGCTTTAGACTGGTGAACATCATTAGGGATAGTTCTCAGAAATGTAGGGAACTGGAACTTGCTATTGAGAGCGCTGCAAGACGAGCAATAGCTGATCTACAAACAAGAGGAAAATAAGATTAGGTTGAACATATTCACTTTATAAAGTGTGCTCAATTACTGCTTCATGTTTTATTATATTGTGTGTTCAGAGATCATGTCTTTATATTACCTCAAGTCTCTGACACTTGGAATTAAAAAGGTATCTTTCACTAGTAAATTCTTGAAATTGCATATAATAAATAGGTGTCCCCAACAAATAAATATGTGTACCTACTCTGCCAAGGCCTTAACAAAATGGCCAGTGAGTAGTCACTTTAGATAAAAACCAGAATGTAAACTAGAAAGCACTCGAGTGCAGGGCTCCGCCAGGACAGCTTATTTCCCCATTGCACGCATATAGTTTTGTGGATTTTCCTCATGTCAAAATGTTTGAATTAAGAACTCCAGCAGATTCAAAGAAATAGTAGTCCCTGAAAGTTTCAGGGAAGGTCAATAGTGACACAAGGAAGAAGTGATTAGATCCTAGGTGTGATCAAGAGTACAGTCTGGATGAAGGATTTTTTTTCAAAGAATTTCGTCCCTGTTCCTCTGTTGTCAGAGTCATTCACCCTCCCGACACTGGCCCCTGATGAGTAGAGTACAAATAAGTATGCTACAAAGCACTAGGACATTGTAGACCTCCACCAGTGCAGGTAAAAAAGTAGGAAAAGTCAGTATTTCCTGCAATGAATATTTTACTTTATTAATAATTTACACGCACAAGACAAAATATAACTACTACTTGATTGAATGACTCTGCATGAGTTCTCAATTCGATCATTTTGAAAAAATTCCACAAAACTATTTACGTGTGCATAGGGGAAATTAGCTGTCCAGGCGGAGATCTGCAGTCTCTGAGTGCTTAGTTAGTACAGTTAAATATCTAATCACCTCCTGGCTTGAGGTGACTTGTAATACCTGTTTTAAATAACTTGCTTCTTGGAATTCCAAAAACATTACAATCATAAAAAGTGTTGAGTCATGTCCCACAGGGCTCAGAAAATCAATTTCACTTTCTATTCTTCTCAATTCAGACATACAATACAATGCCATGCCAAGTTAAACTACTGTAGTTATATTGGTGTATTTGAAAACAATGAATGAAGACAAACCTCTAGGTGTCAAATTACTTTCTGTGGATTTATGCTTATAGTTTTCTTCTTTCTGTTCTTAGAATTTAAAACATGGCCAGAATAATAGGTTTTACAATACAACTTGCAGCCATTTTAATGTAGGCATTTGCAATTATCCGTGGCTTTCTGTTGTTACACTTTATTGTGCACATCTAGCTAACACAAATAGCTACAGCGACAGGTAACCACAGCAGAAGACCCCAACAGGACCATTTCATTAGGTACAGGGTCTACCTAATAAAAAGGGTTTACTACTTCCTCTTCCCTGACCTGTGGAAAATGGTAAAGTCCCATGATCCTAGCTGTGGCAATGGAAAGGTCAGACCCTCCGGCACCCACTAGAGCACCCAGGGGTGCACCGGTGCCACAGCGGTAGTTGGGCACTGCCTCGTCCTGACCAGTCAGATAGGTGAGGGTCCCCTCTACAGCTTTAGAAATGGTGAAGCAGGAGTCATAGATCACATAGCCCAGGTCAGTCTCAGGGAGCAGGTCCTGTCTCTGGTTGATTTCATTGATGGCAAACAGCATAGTTTGAGCCCATCGAAAAGTACGGAAGTTAAAACTGTGAAGACAAGAAAATAGACCACAGCAAAAAAAGTTAATGCTCAGCTCCACTAGTTTTTGCACTGAAAAGTCAGAAAAATGTGGTGAACTGAAGTTGCTGAAAAACATGACACATTAGTGTCACCTTCACATTACTTAACAGGCGTTTATACATTATGTGTTGTTGGGCAGTGTAATGGCTTTTCTTTCTTTATTTTGTCACTACACTTTAGTGTAATCAGTTTACAGACATGTTTAGATGTGTTTACCATAGTTTTACTTTTGGTGTTCAAAGTGAAAAAGCAGTGCTTTTAAAATAGATAATGCAAATAATAATATTTTATATGTTTTCTATATGTTCTTAACTACAGACTAACTGCTCTGTGATACTAACTATACATTTATTCGTTACATATATTATTTCTGTATATACAAATGAGCCACCAACAATATTTTACCAAACTGATTATTGTTTCATGAATTGCCTGTCATAATATCAGCTGCTGCAGCTAATTGGCCCCAGTGGTGCCGTCCTACTCTGTGCTGGATTCTGTTGTAATACCGGGTACTGGTTGCAAACGTACATGAACATTGTTTGTCATATTATTTATAAAAGTGACTATGTCAATTAAAAAGTAAATATTTCATTTTGTACATTATTAAAAAAAACGCAGTCTATTTGTTTTTGTACAATATGTACAATACACTGTATATTGTAAAGATGTCTTACCTAGGGCTGCAGCTAACGATTATTTTTCTAAACGATTAATCTGTTGATTGTTTTTACGATTAATCGATTAATCGGTTAATAGCGAAAAGTGTGTAAATATACAATTTTTTCCATAACTTACACCAGATAAAGGTAAAACTATGTCACTCGAGGACTTCTGGATAGAGCACATTTACAGAAAAAGAAGGTTTTTCATCCTAAATACAAAATATATTTTGTACAGTTTTGGCCAAATTACTGCTCTGTGTGAGTTGTTCTCTCAGCAAATGTCATGTTTTGGAGTCTGTATACTCCAGTTAACGATTATTCGATTACTAAATTAGTTGACGATTTTTTCAGTAATCAATTAATCACGATTAATCCGATTAATTGTTTCAGCCCTAGTCTTACCCCTCACACCCAGACGACACTGGGATCCTGGAGGTGTTGCGGTCACTGGAGGTGATTCTCATGTGAATGGGGAACATTCCCCCGATCACCACTTTCTTCTTCTCCACGTTCTTGTACCCACTCAGGTTGAACTTGGCCTTCAGTTTGCATGTGGCCTCCGCTGAAACTGACATAAAAAAGTAGAAAAGTGCCCATATTCCAAAGAGTAAACGTCTGGTTTCCATCTTGTGTGGACAATGAAGTGCTTGATGTGGAAGGCTGGAAGAACAAACATGAGAGTGTGACAGGTGTCTAGTATGATCTCAAGGGAAATATGGCGGCAAGAGCAAATTCAGTAGCTAACAGTTGCTTAACAATGAGAAAATGCATATTACAAAATCAACACATTACAATTTCTTTGTATACAAATTTACAAATATTAGGTATTCAAAAACAATATATTGATAAAGTTTACTGACCATTTATTAGGCAGACCACTTTCGTCTGAAGGCCTTATGTTGCCTTTTCTATTATCTCAACCAGTCTCTGACCTGTGAGGTATTTTATCTATTGAACTGCCACTGAACAATGTATATTTCAAACCATTCTCTGTAAACTCTCGTCATTTAAATCATTCTTCATTATTCTGTTGCTTGGTTGAAATTTCAGCAGGTAGAACATGTGTCGATTGAATTTGCACATAGTTGTCTGTCACCGTGTATAACCACGCATTTAACTGGGTAGTGCATCCCACCTAAGGCCCATAGTAAAGCTTTAGTTGCATTTGCAGGCCAAATAATTAACATTGTGCTCTATTCTATCATCTGTACCGTACGTGTGAGTTGTATCTAACTGCCATGGGCCATAGAGACTAATTGGCAGGTGCATGTGGCGACTTGTACAAGGCTGACACAACATTGTGGAGTTGCTACTGTTCCAAAATGTCTGCGTCCCACAGGTCTGCAGCATGTTGATGGGTGACTGAACTTGTCTCATCATGTTGGGGCCAGTCAGAGGGGACATATTTACTCACCTGAACACCTGGTTCAAATAGTGTATCATTACAAAGGCAGATTACAGCTAATAATATGAATTTAAGGGCAATTGGAAAATAAAATGTGTGATTATAATAGTAAATATGAACAGGTGGTAGAAGCCTGTTAACATTGTAATTCCTCCCTTGAGGTTGACTGTTAGTCTTTTTGTTGACATCATAATGGGCCTTGGAAAGAATATAGCGTGACTTTGATTTGCATACCAATTTAGGACACTGAATAAATGTGGATATGTGAAAAAACATGCCATTCCTTTTATTGCTCTTGTGGAAAAATAAAAAAAAATTGTTTTGGTGTGGCACAGTCCTCCTCTGTTTATCAGTCTCTGTTACCATGGTGAAAACTGCTGCTCTAAAATTGAACTACCGGTAAAAGGAATCCATACCTTGGTAGTAACACATCTCCAAAAAGTCTGACAGGGCCATGTTAACCGCTGTAGCATTCCCGCTCATTTTAACAACAGTGTGTAAATATAGGAAAAGTGCCTGCAGTTTTTCTGCTTTTTTTTTTCCAAATCTATTATTGGACTTTTTATTGCTTATGTTTTCTATTGTTGAAAGCCAGATCTCTGTTTTTGTTGAATTACTAACTTGTAAAATGCTAGTGAGATGAAATACATAAAACATTACTTTTCTGAAGGTTCACTTTGGTGTGGTCCTGGCTACAACTACAAATGAATTTAAAAAAAAGAATGTGAATATGCTTAGAAACGTATGTTAATTAAAACTAAATTATGTATCTCATCTGCAACAATGTGTGCATCATTCAATGTGCAACGAAAGAAGCCACTGATACGTTTCAACATGGAGATCTTTATTAAAGCTCAGCTTCCCATTGTACAAATGTCACTGGAGTTGAAACTGCATGCAGTGGCTTGGTTTGAGGCACGTTACTAAGGAGAATGAACATGGTTGAAAAATATGATAATATTAGACACAGAATTGCATAACTTAACCTTATCAATATTGCAGTTAAATTCAAACTACAGAAATCATATGTATGTCATTGTCAAGCCATTTTCTATGGAAATATTTAACAAAATACACATACAAAAAGGCAAAACAAAAGGCGAACACTAAGAGCAGTTAAGACATGTTAGAATTTGCAATAGTTGTTTTGTCACTAAAGGTAAGGTCAGAACATCAGATGAGAGGCACAGGACTATTGTGAAAGGAATCTAAGAGTGTGTAATCTAACTCAGTTAAACCTGAGCACTTTACTCACACAGGTCTGAATGAAGAAAAGAGGAAACACAGTGAACTTGTGTTGAAGCAATAAACAGCTTTGTCAACATGGTCACTATCAAAGAGTGGAATACTTCAGTTAAGGGTCTACATATGGTTCTGTTAGTAACAAAAGTGCCTCTGCACAACGAAGAGCAGGAAAGTAAAAAAAGATTTACAAATCCTGAATAAAAACTCTAAATGTAATTATCTTGTATGGGTTTTTTTTTCCAAATGTACTCTTCTTAAAACACAAAGGTATTGTTACAGCATAAGGAGAAATAGTGTTAGAATCTCCTGAAAGCTTAGGTCACAACATTTAATTTAGAAAGGATAACAGGCACATCCAAAATGAATCTGACCATGGCCTCCTGCAGTTTCACCAGTGACACTGGAGTAACAGCTGGACACAGTTAACATAATAACAGACAAATCACAGCCCAGTCATTTGATTACCACAGCATATTGTACTTTTGGCAAAATGATAAGCTTCATGTTGATTGGTCATATTGGTTTTCTGTTCAGGTCACTCTGGACAGAGAACTTTGTTAGCACAGTATTAAGTGAGTGTGAAAATTAAATGTATAGTCTTAAAGATAGTCTTAAGCTGAGAACATTGTACTACAAAGAAAGTAAATGATGAAAAAACAGAGATAGGTAGCATAAAGGCAGAGAACTTAAGTATTAGACCTTCGTGTTGTTCTTTTAAAAACCACTATATAGCACATATATCCAACTTTCTCATCTCACAATGCAACCTGAGGCACAACATCAAAGTCCACTTTCTGAACTTTCACAGCATCGAGCTGCTCGCCGTTTAATTAAGTGACCTTAAGGAAGCAGCAATTGTCAGAGAAATAATTCATTGTCACACATAAATCAAAATGACAATATCAATAGTTATCAATAACTAACATTTTTCAATTCTTATTGGCAAAAACATTAAGACCCAGAAGATGTGGCAGAGCGGAGTAGAAGCGTCTTTGTCACAGTACAGTCTGCTTTCTGTGGGAATGTCATAGAGGGGCGTGGGGAGTGGACCGCTGTAGGGAGGAAGGACAGAGGAGATCTGAGAGTGTTTGTGCATCAAGTGTGTGTGCGTGTGTGTACATGAGTGTGTGTCCTGTTGACATATTACAGGTTTATTCCCACTCTGTGGTACCAGGAGGTTTGGAGGTCAGATCATACATGACTCTGGAGATGCCTGGGATCTTTTTTATTTCATTCACCATCTTCAGGACCACCTGAAAGATAAATACAGACATTTGAAGGACTTCTTCCTTTCTTTCCTCAAAATCTTAACTTAATAGGGACTACAGATGAAAAATGGCTGCTTGGTTAATCGGGCAAAATATGTGCAAGTTGTGGAAAATCAATGTTCCAAGTTTCATTGTTCTCTGACAAAGTAAGTGTATCGAGAGTCCCATGGGGTCAAAAACATGAGGGCGTTTTTTAAGGCATTCATTATTTGACCTCAGTAAATTGCATGTGTACAATAAATACCAGTATACACTAGCCTTGATCCCTGTGCCAATATGAAATATGATTCACAAATCAGGATTAATGGCTCTAACAAAGTGCCCAAGACAATTAATTAGTTAATTAATTATTATTCATCGTAGAAGTACCATAGTCTCTCTAGTTCAGAGTCTTAATGATATGTAACTGTCCAGAAAGTTTGAAGAAAATTCGACAAAAACTTTTTGATTATCATGTTCACAGTTAGGATCTGCAGATTTGGACAGGGAAGAATGTGATTCCAAAATACAAACACCGTTTAGCGTGAGTATAAAATTACTCACCACAAATCCTCTGTATACAAACACAACTGCTCTAAACTTGTCAGTATAAACTAAAAGTTCTTCTCTACTGAAATTCTTAATAATAGTTTAAGCCTATACTGCTCCGGTAAAGTAAAAAAAGGGTTTTGTGTTGGTGCGTACCTCCTCTGGGATCTGATTGCCAGGCATGGCAGGGATCCCTGTCATAAAGTCGCTGGTGATAAAGGTGCGGACCACCACAGAGCGCCGACACGAGGGCTGCTTCTGCAGAGGGTCCCGGTCAAAGTGCAGCGGAGTCAGGATCACTGGCATCTGGCTAATCTTACCAGAGTAGCCTAGACCAAAACAATACATACAGTATATTAAATGCAAATGTGTTAACATTCAGTATTTGTATACATAAGTCTATCCCACTCTTACCAGACTCTCTGAGAATAGAGTGAGCTACAAAGTCAGCCTGTCTGAGCGTGCTCAGAACGCCTGTGGTCAGGAAGGTGGGTGTAATGTCTGTTGGAGGCTCCTTTACAGGCGACCCAAAAATATACACCACTCTGGAAAGAACAGACACAGAATGTACTTGGGGATGTCTGCTTGGCCTCTCTTAACACCATTATGCCAGATCTTTACCTGTTGATGCTATGGCACATGCGAGGGATGAGTCTGGCCAGAAACATGAGAGACTCCCAGTGTGGAGATTCTTTACTTGTGACACCACATACATAACTATAAGATCTGCAGTCACCCTGAAAAAGATTTTCAGATTTTATAATAGTATATTGAGTATATTATTATTATTATTAATTTATTTATTTGGACGGGACAGTACACATGTGTATGTATACAAATATTTGGGTTTAGTTTTCATTTATGAAGTTATGTTGTATGTCTATTTATGAGCCTTTTAGTAAGTTGGTCCAACTCGGGGAGGTTGTTTGTGTGCCGTCTACAGTCTGACTCACAGTTTGAGGTTAAGGCCAAATTTAAACGTCTGGAAAAGGACAGGAAGCAATGGGACACACCCAGCACACAGTCACTCATTGACAACAGTGTTTGGCTGAAAGTTACAATTCTCTCACAGACAAAACACTACAAGTAGGTTTATCATATTACCATTGTGACATTAGCTACTACACAGCTAGACTTCAGAGTTGTGGGTGTGGTTTGTGGCTAACCACCAGGATATTTTTACCAGGGAGAACAAAAACAGTGGTCTATACTATTTTAAACCTTCAAAACACTCCAAAGGTTCACTAAACACACGACACTATGACATTTGTACATGGCGTACATGAAAAAGATTGTGAAAATTGAATGGAAGTAAACATTTACCTGGACACCAACAGTTTTGATGGGCAAGAGGAAGGCATTGAGTGAATGAAGGCTGGTGATCTGCATGAGTTTCTCCTCTTCATCATCCGATATGCACGACTTGACCCTTTGAAGCAAGGCATGAGGCTGGAGAAGCATGACAACAACAGTTTTGAATATAAACTAATATACCGTTATCTAAAGCCAAACAGAAAAAATTGAAGTTATGTGGACAAGAGAGATATATCTTATTTTTTGCTCCTTTTAAAAGACTATTAAACACATCTAAGTACACCCTGGACAGTTAGTTAGTTGCACAGCAGTCATAATTAATTTGCTAGGGGATATTTAGATTGACACATGCGTACTTGTTTTTATAATGCATCTTAACTAAATCTGAAGACCTTCTCTGGTTTCAAAGTAAATTGAACCGTCGTCTCGTCTCCAAACATTTAATTTTATTTGGGACTTTTGTGACATCTAGATTGTTACCTTTTTGACACTGGCGGAAAAGTCTGTGATAATTTTGAGAATGTTGTTTGTCTCGGCGAAGTCTTTGCAGATGTAAGGCTCCTCAGCGCAAATCACTCGGATTGACAGTCCAGGACCTACAGGCGAATAGGACAAATATAAAAATAGATATGACAGCAGTGAGGGTGCTAACATAACAGCTCTATTAATAACTACAGGCCAAAGGATAACATATAGGCAGATTATTATTCAGCATGAGGTTGATGTACACCAGTTTTTGGAGGACAATATTATTTTGTACTAGCCAGGGAAAGGATGCCGGGAGACGATTTCTTCTGGTAGGCCAAGCTCTCTTCCCAAAGCTCTGACTTCATCTTTATGGAAATCTTTGAGAGGTTCAATTACCTTCCCCTGAAAAGAAAACAGAAGTGAGAAAACCGTAAAAAACTAAAAAAAACAGTGCAATGTCTTTCTAAAGTATAACTGTTTAAAAAGGGTATTTTTTCCTTACAAAAAGAACCTTTAAAACAACAAAAACAACAACAAACAATGCAATGGTTTTTGAGTTCCTATGCAAAGAACAAAAAAAAAATTTATATCTCTAAAATATTTGATAACATTGTCTTACCTCATCTCGGAGTTTTCGCACAAGCTCTGTGTCATTGTGATGCGTCTTGATGACTTCTGCTTTACCGCTGGCCAAATGAGAGGCGCTCTCAATGAGGTCAGGCCTTAAGGTGCCCTGGGCCAGAAGAACCTCCTCTGGTTTCAAATTCATCTCACCTATGACTTCATTTGCAACCTATATGCGAAAAAGAATTAATTAATTTGATCTTATCTATTCAAATTAATTGGTACAAAAAAAATAAAATGAATAAAAACCTTGACAAATGTATCTCCTATAATTTTTCTTTTCTCCTCTGGGTTGGTAGTCATGTTCAATGTCTTGCTGATGCGCTTCCTTGGTGTTCTGTCCTCTTCTGAGATGGGGAGGGTGGTTGTTCCATTGTAGAAGGTATGTGCTGCGTTCACCACTACAAAACAATAGTCACATATATATTTTATGTATTGATCTAGCCATCTTAAATCATTGTTTCGATATGTTTCGGATTTACCTTTGAGTTTGATTCCGAGCTTTGTGAGTGCCTCTTCTACACTCTGACTCTCTCTCTTTCTCATAAACCCATTGTCGATGTGAACAGCTATAACTTGTTCCTGGTTCAGTGCTTTGTTTAGAAGGGCTGTGCACACGGTGGAGTCGACTCCACCACTGAGGAGCACCTAGGGGAAGCAACAATAGGCATTTTAGGTACAGAAAGTAATTTTATATGATTTATATATTACACTTCAATAAAAGTTGACTGGAGCTAACTGAAATGGGGGTAAATTCAGCACCGTCCATTCTGCCTTGATACACTGAAAAATAGCACAAAAAAAAACTATAAATAAGTTTACAGTTACTTACCAGAACTTTTGACGTGCCTACTTTTTCTCTGATCTCACTGATGCAGGTCTGTTGGCGATTTAATACTGTAAAGTTATTAGTGCATCCTGCTATGTCAAAGAGGAAGTTTCGTAACATGGCCATGCCTCTCTCCGTCAAGTCTACTTCTGGATGAAACTGTGTCCCATACAATTTCTTTTGTTCATTGGCGATACCTTGAACCCAAAACAAAAGTCTTATCTAATTTGAAAGGGGCAAATAATTCATTAGCCATTCATTAATTTCTCTTCAATATTTATTACCAGCAATTATGTTCCCAGACTGAGCCACAACTTTAAAGCCATCAGCCACTTTATCCACACTGTCACCATGGGTCAGGAGGACAAGCTCCTCCTTCTGAAGGCCTCTGATGATAAGAATATAAAAGACAAAGACAGATAAGCAGAAACTGGATTATTGTGGCACAAACTGACATCTCAAGACACAAACCACCGGCTTCTATTTTTTACATTACACTATCGCCTAGAGGCAGTAATATGATGATGGCACAAGATGCAGGTTTGCTTAATTAATGCATACAACAATACAGATGTTAAGTAACACTATCTTCCAGTATCCCATTACCTAAAGAGAGAGCATGTGTTGTCCAAGTTAATACTGAACACTCCATCCTCCCGTACACTTTTTTTGTGTACTGTGCCGCCAAAAACTTTATTCAGCATCTGTAAAATGAATACATCAGTTAACAACAGACAAATGTTACCAATAGATGGTAAAGTATTACAACCATGCCAGTGAAAAATGAATAATGAAGTTGCACAATGTACCTGCATTCCATAACAAATCCCTAACACAGGCTTCCCAATAGTGAATATGGCAGGGTCAAACCAGGGGGCATCTTCTGCATACACAGAGGCTGGACCACCTGATATGATAATTGCCCTAATAAGAAAGAGAAAACAATGTTTAAAAAACAAACTCAGCATACAATATACAATGGGGGGAAAAAACACTACTTTGCGTCTGACCTGTAGCCCTGCTCTCGAAGAGCAAATGCTGGCGTCTCTAAAGGGAGGATCTCTGAGCGCACACACAGCTCTCGCACCCTTCTGTCAATCACCTTCCCATACTGGGCCCCTGCATCCAGGATGGCCACTGCCCCCTCGTACGACCCATTCTGCTCTGCAGTGCTGATCTCCAGCTGTCAACAAAAGAATAATAACTAAGAGTCTGTGGATATTTGTTTGTGACTACTGTAATGATGATTTATTGAGGTTTACATCATGTGAATGTGATATGAGGACTTTACTGTCATGCACCTAAACTGATGTGAAAAATTAGGCCTAACACAATTATGGACATGTGAGCAAGACTACAAATGAACTTTAGTAGAACGTGCAGTCACTCAGTAAAAATCACATGAAACCACAAGTCACTGATCATCGCAAATTGTAGAGACGAGTCAGTCAGTGTGAAAAACTTACTTTAGCGTTTTTTTATTTCTTTACGTGGTTAGAAATTGTTTAAAGTGACATGTGATTGGGAAATCGCAATCCACTACATAAACATTTTATGGCCTAACAGTGCAAAAGTAGAAACCCACGTGGTTGCTGAAAAACTTCCGCCGTTTGTGGTACTATAAACACCTGGATTAGGCGCTGCATTTATCATAGCTGGTTGTTAAACACACTGTCGATAGAAACGGGTATAGATTACTTCATACATAGCCCCAAAACTACTACTAACAGGAAGAGTTGAAATTTGACGAACTGTCATACTTGTCAGCCCGGTGAAATGGTTTAAACAGTAGCTTACCCGCATTTGACAATTCACAGAAAAAGTGTTAATGGCACAAGGTGAGTGACGGGTACCCCTGTTCCGTCGTTTATCACAACCCCAACTGACCCTTTAATTGGTTATTAGATTAGCTGTGGTGGTTATTTATACTGACAGCCCAGTTAAATCCAGCTACGCACTAAAACGCGTTAGCATGCTGGCTAGCGCATAGACATAAACAGTAGCAATGTTAGCCTGTTAGCATCAAGTACGTAGCCGAGCTATGCTAAACCTATGTGCTAAACCCACGCGGTGGTGTAAAGGGGGAAAGGGTGTATATCCAACCCCCATAAGGTAAAGACAACCGCGTATACTGGACAAATGCGGGACATCCTTAATACACATGAGCGTGACTTAAATAACCCATATGTTTTATTAGCATTTATATGAGCAACATGTTTATGTGGTGTTAACATCGCAACAGGCTTACTACAGCGTTCTCACTCCCCTCAGCCTCATCTCTATCATGCACTCAACTTTCCCCAGATATACATAGGCCATTATTAACCCGGGGATAACACCAAAAACCGGGGTCTAAATGTAAAGTGACCCGGGTTGACGGTACCAGGGCTGCGGGTACAGCTCTCGGCACTGACCTTGCTGTCTCCGTTGCACAGAGCCATGGATGACTGTGTTGTGGAATGAGCTCTCCCTGCGCCTCGGAGTCCCCACCAGAGAGAGAGCTGTGGTCAAGTCCGCTCCTGGCTCAGCACGCCGACTACTGTTACTGCCAAAGAAGAGCTGTGCACAGTGGACCACTGTCAGCTGCTCTCTGGTACTTTCACATTGAAAACGTGCATAAATGTGACTGTGTTTTATGGGTGGAGCACAAAATCACAAAATAAGCGTGTAGAGGGAAGGTCCTCAAGAGGCTGGACTCCACACACAGTAGCCTATGGTGGAATTTCACTAGACTTGAATGATTAATCCATTATTGTTTTAAAATAAAAGTTGTACTGGAGAAAACTCAACATTTAGTCCTGTTCTAATACAGTTACGGAAAACCAGACAGATGTGAGATGTGTAAAATAGCCCCATGACTAACTTACATTAGCCTACACAAAATATAATTGGTCCCTTTCTG
>JAVQKG010049091.1:0-20457 GCA_036025885.1 Hypseleotris bucephala
TTCAATCCGTCTCATATTCACCGAGAAACAAGTGAAATTCAAATGCTCTAATAATGGCTTTGATCCAACACGCGACAGCGCGGAAAGCGGTCTACGTTCATAAAGCTTAGACTACCTCATTTGAGTTATTGGAAAGAACAGGACTTAAAACACGAGTTCAGACCTCCAGACAAAAGATGCAGTAGCTTTTAGTGTTTTGTGGGGCTTCAAGTTGTGCTCTGTCACATGTAGCCTGAGTAAGGAGAGTCAGCTAAGGGCTGCAGGACAGGGGCGATCACAGCAGATTCAGGGGCTTGGCCTCCCTAACAAAAACCTGACCGGGTGCCACATTTACATTTAAAAATCTTTATTTAAAATGATGCTTGCAGCTTATGTTAAAAAGGCAGCTTAAAAGTAATAATAAAACTAATATTTTAAATGTTGCATAAACTAAAGCCTATGAGCAGCTTACAAATCTAGCATCAAAATGCACCAGAATACGAGAAATTACAGATGACTTGCTAAAAATTTTCTGGGGGGAAACCCCCCGACCCCCTGCTTTACATTGTACTTTTTTGTTCATTGTTGCACATAGACCCCCACCCCGTTCCCCACATTCTTGATTACAGTGAACTCTGAGCCAAAACAAGCCTGACATGATTGAGATCTGAAAGTAGTAACATGTGAAAGAATGCTGTTTTCCATCCAAGCCTGGTTCTCGTGACCCCCAAGCCCATCTCAGTCTGGTTACTTTGCCTCTCTGCTGCTTGTTTGAATCTACAGTTTGTGGTATGGGACAGTTGTGTGGGAGCAGGCAGCTGTGCAAGTCTCCAACTGGGATAGCCCGTGTCTGGAGGATGAACTGAGGTCTTTGGACTGAGATTTGCAGAGGCCACTTTAGGGCACTTAGAAAAAAAGTACATTGTAGGCTACAGTAAAAAAAAAAACTTACAGACTGCACAGTGTGACAAGGCCTTAAAATGGAATGAAGTGGAAGATTTCCCAGAGCGCCAGACAGAGAAGCACTTGTTGTTTGAGTCTGTGATGTGAATGGTCAATGCTGCTTACAAAGTTGTTTTTGTCAGAATTTTACAAACCATGTAATTATAATATCTTTAGTTGGAATTTGTGATTAGTAGCCTGAGCAGCTGCAGTCCTTGAGTCAAGAGCATAATATGTTTGACCAAGACCTGTTACAGTTAACTTGATCACTGTTTCTCAAGCTGTGGTACAGGAATCACGACGTAAATGTCTAAGGAAGGTTAGAATTTGACTTGATTTAGTTCTGGTTTAGTCCTAGTTTAGATACAGTTTAGTCCAGTTTTTTTTTTTGTTTTTTTTTTCAGTTTATTATGACCTAGTTGAGTCCTGATTTTGAGTGAGTCTTTACTTGTTTAAGACTTGGTTCAATCTTGGTTCAGACTTGTTGTGATTATTTTTAAGCCTCATCCAGTCATGGCTTAGAACCAATTTAAACATGATTTAAACTTGCTTAACTTAGTCAGTAGATTTAGTTTAGTTTTTGTATAGACCTGCTTACAGTAAAGTCCCAAATTAGTGTCAATACAGTTTTGAACAGTCCCTAGTAAAGGTGCAGTCTATAAGTTTCCTAAAATAAGAAAAAAATAATTACATATTGCTTAATATAGACTATCTGACCATGTTAGAAATAGTCTATCTGATATTTTCAATATCATGATAAAATATGTAAAGTAGGTTGTTTGTAGACAAGGCAGCGGCCAGGGGAGGAACTAAAGTAAAACTCCATTACTATCGGTCAAAGTGGTAACCCCACAAACTCTGATTTGATGATGCTGTAGAAGCCAAGGGAGGGACTAAAATGAAGTAATAATTATGACAGATTACCTACTTTACATCATAGAACAGGCTCAGATTAAACTTTTTATTTTTATTTTCTAAAAACAAAAACAAGGAAAAGTCAAGCTTCATTGTGCTGTATTAGGACTTTCTGTCAATATTTTAGATAGTATTTCTGGTCAGTAATGTAACAGTAACAGTGTGAATGCTGTTGGTCAGTCACTCTTAAGTCATCAGAATAGGCTCTAGTTTTACAGTTCCGAAAGTGTCTGCGGTGAGCGCTGCCCCTAAAGAGGAGGCCCGTGGCTTTGGGAGGATTTGGCCTGTTGATCCGTGGGTTTGGCCGGGCCGGCGGGAGATGTTAAAGCAGCTGTTTACTTTGAGAAGCTGGGCTCTTCTTGTCTCCGCCCTCTTTTTCCCCAGTGCTATGTGACAGTTTAATGGATGGTATGTTAAAACTACCCTGATATTATGGACAGCTATAGCCCACACAAACACACACACACCAAGGTCAATTAACCAGATGACTTTCATGTGAGGTACTTGGGTTGCGCGGCTGCTCTGTGAATTTTGGATTGAGTTACACAAAGACTATACAGTCTATATGCTCGGCCTGAATTTGTGACTGCATTTCAAATAGTTCTTTTTATGTGAAGTCCTTAAATAATGAAATATTTCACACTTTAATTAGCATGCTTGTGACTTTAGAAGAAACGGGCCAGACTGAGCGAAAAAGCATTCAAATGCATTATAGATGACTTTGAGCTCTTGTAAAGCTAGTGTTGGGTTTCTGAGCTTGTTAATGATTAAGAGCAGGGCGTTAGGGGGCACTGATGGCAGACAAGCTAATCCTAAGTGAGCTAACTATACTTGGTATCAGCAGTCATTCTAGTAACACAGGCCTGCAATGTACACCACTCAGCATTTTTACTAAACTGACATTTACAGGTTTGGTCATATTACGCATTGTTGAAAAGAGCTAATATTTTTTTTACAAGAAATATGCACAAAATTACATTGACTTTATGTAAACAAGAAATATATCAGTCAACTGTCTAAAATGGGAAATCTAAGCTTTTCTAGTCCAAAACAAATAAATAAATAATCTTGGCAATATAAATGGCATTGGTAAATACGATATGTATTTACCAATGCCATTTATATTGCCAAGATTCCTTCTATTTAGATCCAACATATTGTTGCTTACATACAAATAACCAAAACCAGGCACAACATGGGTTGCCACAGCTATTGCCTCCAGCTTTATGCATTTAACAACAGGAACCAACAATTGTGCTAAGACCTTGTGGGGCCACTTATATCTATTGGTGCAGTTGAATGCACCATTTTAAAGTTGTTATTTCCCTCAAGGCAGCCTGTACCATTTATTATGATGCTTTCAATAATAGCTTTAACTTAATCTGTTTGCAGTCAATGTAACATGTAAGAAACATATCAGGAATTACTTTGATCAATTGTGACCTTGCCGATTTCTTTTACTTATGCAATGTTGTTATACAATAATGAACAGATCAAGCTTATCCCTTATAGTAATAGTACTTTTGTGTCATCCTTTTACTTCTATATGTTGCATGGAAGCTACAATTGTACAATCAGGGCATGGTTTGCAACCGGCATCCATTTTGGACAGGCTTTCAAAATCCCACCTCTGCACTAAGAATCCTTTGCACCACTGTAATACTGTACAATGGTTTAATTTCCTGGAGGGGATTAAGGCGACGTGGCCACCCCAAGCTGTAAAGCATCTGGGCTGAGTTATTTCTCACCACTGACCTCCTCCACTGCTCCTCTCTGTTTCTCTGTGAGCCCAAGGATGGAGGAAGGTCAGCTAACTGCATTATCAAAGTTTAATTAGAGCATATCTCACAGCTCCAGGGTCAAGTACCCCAGGCTCACTGTAGTCAGCCCAATCAGGGAATAAGTGTAACAATTTGTCTCTGCTTCTGTAGAAGAATGAATATTACATGTTTTTCATGTTTTCTCAGTAAATATGACAAAAAGAGGTACTTGTGAGTGAGTCGTAATTGTGAAGAGACTGACAGTAGATTAGAGCACAGCAGAGGGACCTAGCCTCAAACACAAATGAAGGAGATAGTCTGAGATGAACACTGACCTGATGGTTCACTCTAAACACCTCTAGCTTCATACATCTTAAAATCCCTCACCGCTATTTGACCAATCGTGTGAGATTATCCCTGCTTTTATTAAACTCAAACCACTTATGTGTTGTTGGGATACTGTTTCCTGTTATGATAATTAAATCATGTTTGCAAGCATGTGTGTGGGCATTCAGAAATAAAGCTAATATAACTTTCCACTGTACTATTTCTACCTTTAACTGCTCACAATGGGGCACTTGAAGGAACGAACTGAGTAAAGAACTAAACTAGCTCAGGCAGCACCTTGGCAAAGTAGGTGAAACATTAAGAGCCACAAATCCCTCCAAAGAAGTCTGTGGTTCACTGAGTACTTTGATCTGAGCCCAGTTTATAGACTCTTCTCTGTCAGAAATATTATTTATTTTTATTAAAAAAAAGCATCTGCCTGACAGCAGCTCTGAGCGCGGAACCTTCCCAAATGGAAAGTGAACAAATCTAGATCGAGGAAAGCAATGGAATGGAAAGCATTCAAATGGCATTTCACTGTGAGATGATGTAACAGAGCAGCTACAGGAAATCTGCCGTCATCTCTCATGAAAGACAGAATTACAAAGTGAAATTTATAAAAATGCTACATAGAGTCTCATGTCCCTTATGGACTATCATGTGACACAGTCGTGAAGCTTATGGGAATCCGTAAAAGGAAATTGAGCAGTTAATGTCAATATTTGTTTTCTTCCCAGAAAGATTCAGAGCTCTCAGTCTAATACAATAACCCTGTGGGGCTTTCCATGGCCTGGCCTCAGTGCTCCATCCTTTGGGGTTTGGAGGCAGGCCTCCTCCTAATTTAGGGGGTCTTTATTCCGCCTACACCCACTGCTTAGGGAATACCAAGGCCATTGCGTATGGGAGTGGCTGACCAGAAACATATGTGTGCGAATGTATGCATAAACATAACATATACCCTCTGATTTAAAAAATAACATGTGACCACAACAATGAGAAACCAACTGGCCCTAATGGCACTGAAATGCTAGATGACTGTGAGGCCCTCTGCTAATGATATTTACTTTGGACTTTGGGTAATGCCCTGTGACAAAGCAAGTGCCATTTTGTATCAGGCCCAGTTGAAAACAACAGGTGTGTGGGATGGCGCCGACTCAGTGGGCTGCAGTTTTCCTTTGGGCTGTGCAAGTCACGTTTGAATATGACGAGACCACATCAATGAAGGATTACATTAAACACTTCAAAAGCATCATATTAAACACTTGCTCCCACCATGGCACACATATGGGGAAGGAGGTCAAATAAAAAGAGCTTGTTTTAACCAAGTAGCCTGTGCAGTGGGATCTCAATGTTTTATATTGGTTTGACTGCAGGCTTTCCACTGTTAAATGGGTGTGGTTAAAGTTATATTTTATGGAACTGTCAATAAAGTCAATAGTAAAACATTTATACCATGTACTATTCTCATATTCCTTTTTAACTAGAATTTGAATCTATCTATATCTATATTTTACATAAAGTTCAGTAAAAGCCATAGAGAAAAAGCCAATAGACATCAGACTCAACAAGCAAAAAGCTAATCTAATCTCAAAAATGTCCCATTTTATTTTTTACTACATTTTTTCATCCTACTTTTGGATTTACAAAAGCAGTTATACAAAAACATAGGGAACATACCAAAACATGTTTACAGTATTTGTCTGGGTCTAGAATTTTCATATTGGTGCTTCCCCTATTTGAATCTATAATCTTTGTCTTTTCCAGATGAAGCACTCCCCATACCTCAGATGAACGGGCCCCTGCTCACCACGGGGCCTCTGCCTCCTCTAAGTGACCCATCCACACCGCCCCTGGACTCACCTGTGAACCAAGTCTGTCCTATACTATCCGCACCTACTCCGCCCCTCATGCCCCCCATCTCGTCCTCTCCCGGCTGTGGTGCCAGCAGCAGCAGCATCAGTGGTGCCAGCTCTACCTCTGAGCAGCCTATGTCAGGACCCCCTGCTCCTAACGGGACGTCCAGCCCAGAGACAGAGGAGGACAAGGCCAAGAAGCTGCTCTACTGCTCCCTCTGCAAAGTGGCTGTCAATTCTTTGTCACAACTGGAAGCTCACAATAAAGGTAAACAGCTAAGTCCGTTCAAATGATGTGGATTCCTCTCTGTTGTAATCTTAAATTAACATCCTGTTTTCCATGTTACAAGTGCGTATACATACTGCCAGATGTTGTTTTGGTGCCAAAATGAAACACAAAGGGCTATAAAAGTCTAAACGACTCTCCACAGACGCAAATAGAAGATGACACGAAGACTAAAAGACTAATTGAATCTAAAAAGTTTTCTTCCATCATTTTTTCTTGCCATTTTTAAGTGTGTTTAATGAAATGATTGGAGCTACTGTGTGCTTAGATCACTGCTTGTTTTACAATGTAATTAAACACAGCTCATCTTGGACAGGCTCCACACAGTTGCAAACAAACAATAAATAACAACTGCATCTCTTCTCTTCTGCAGTAGAGGCCTTTGGTAAATTTGTGCCCTTAAATGTGAGGGTTTGAGTAGAGAGGGCACACAGCCGGACACTGATCAGCAGATAACTGATCTGTCTGACATTGACTCAAGTGGACTTTGTAACACACACTGCTCTTCTTGGTTTCATCGTCTTCATCTGCCCAGACGCTCAGACACTGTAAACCCTTTGTTATAGGTATCATAAGCCCAATACTGCAAAAGAACAAGGATTTAATTGTGTATCTTAATATCATTAGCATTATGGGCAGTTCTTTTAAAACTTACAAGCCAATTAGTGTTTTAATAAGCCAAAAATTAATATAATATTTTAGTGGTCATATTAATACACTATAGTTTGTATTGTATTTCATTGATTTTTATTTCAACTAAGCACTGTAAAATAAGGGTGTACATGACAGGTGAATGTTTTAAATTAAATACTCCATAAGATATACCTGGCCAAAGTAGCTAGTGAGAATTAAAGTGTTACTATCCAGAATTGAAATCTGCCATTGTCGGGCTAGTTGGTTAGAGTTAATACCAAGCCCTGTTTTAGAAATACTCTTATTATGTATTTATAGTTATTATTTTTTAGTAAGACCACCTAATGGCCAAGTGAAGGTTTGTAAAATGTCTTTTGCAAATTTAGTTTCAACATAAAATATCTATATGACATTTGACATGACACACACAAAAAGGCCAGATTGGTTTGAGACAACAGAAAGTCAACAGTAGCTCAGATACCTTACAAACAAGACCACAAGAAGACCATCTCTGAACAACTTAACACTGTTGTTTCTAGACATTAGTTCATTTGTGTCAAGAAAATGCTTCCAGTTTGTTTTTGTATAAACAAAAGCTATTATAGTTATGCCTCAAGTGGCCACCAGTGAATTAAATCCTATTTATATTGTTGATGAGCAGCTTAAAGTCAGGTTTAATTATTTTCTTTTGCGCAATATTCTTTTGTTTAGGTTTGCTGTATTTCACGTCCTTGCAGTGAGCCCAACATTACGCAATTGCAACCTTTTTCCTGGCCCACAGTCTCCTAAACATGTCACAGTAACATTTTAATAATATTGTAATGGAAACACTTGACGTTTTCATACTGTGGAAAAAATGGGTAATACTTGGGCAAGCTCACTATATTGCATGTAGTGTTTTTAGATTCACACATGACAACGCTTTGACTGTGCTGTGAATGTCCCTGAGGAGCTGGTGCCCGCTCTAATTCTTTCTGCTTGTGTGTGTCTGCCCTCCAAGAACAGCCTCTATCACTGGAACACCACTCTCTGCAAACCGTCATGTCTTATAAGAAAGAGAAACAACTTTTACTATATTGAGAGTGTAGTAATTCTATAAAAAGCACCAGACTAAATTTACCAGCTATTTTTTAGGTAGAGTAAAGTGTGGTCTTTTGTTGCTATAGCCCACGTACCTACATCATGTTGTGCATTTCAGAGGCTGTCTTCTGCGGATTTTGATGTAACAACTGAGCTAACGTTGCCTTTCTAGTCTCTTATCTCTGACATCAAGGTATTTTATGAATAAACTGAATATTGTATGTGCTTCAAAACATTCTCTGTAAACCCTCGTTTGGAAATGTAAAAATCTCAGTAGACCATAAATGTCTGAAAGTTTTAGCCACCTGGAACCAACAACCACCCATATTCATTTTCATTCTGCTGTTTAGTTTGAACTTCAGCAGGTTTGTCCTGATATAACAGTTTGTTCATGACTAAATTGATTGGCTTGATGCTATTTGATAGGTTGATTGGCTATTTGAGCAGCTAAACTTGTGTACCTAACAAAGTGGTCGCATATCCTTAAATGCTACCAGACGCAGAGGGAGTGAAGAAAAATCAGTGAGTGTTTTGTTGTATAAAGTGTAATCAGCAGCTCCACCATAACGACTGAATTAATGTCTGCCAGGTTTCTATAATAAATCAGGTCTCATATCGATTCCGCTGATCACGAACACCCACTTATTATAGCCACGTTGTATCTGTCTACCAGGATGTTTTTATGTCTGTGCACATGTAAGGACCATCTCTACACATACTATATAATGTCATAGATCTAAACAACATCACTGTTCATAAATATCTGTCTTCCTCCCTGGCTCTACACTTCACCCCCGAATGACTCAATGATCTGGAAGTGATCACTCTCACTCGCTCACAAAATACGCAGCGTATGTTAGCCGGAGCTCAAAAGTAAAATCATATGCTATGCAGACGTGAACAAGTATGCGTGGCACTCGAAGGACAGGGAAAGACTCAAGAAAATATTATTTATTATTCATATGTGGCAGTCCCCAAATGCTTATTTTGATGTTTTGTACATTGGTATGTTCAACTATTCAAAGGCAAGAAGAATCCACTGGGCATTCTTGCATTGTCAGACAAAAATAGAACAAAGAAGAAAGCAGACACCCAAAGAGCACATTTCTGGCCTCAAGCAAAATCAGTCATTGCAGCCCCCTTCTTTTCCTCCCCATGGAGCCCCTCTCTCTATGACCTCAACTAGCCCAATTTCTCCACTCTATAACGGGACAGGTCAAAGTCACTGCTAATGACAATGGAGTGTTTTGGTTTAAAATAGGATGGGAGGAATGTTTAACAAAGGGAAAAGTGAATGGATCTAAGATGAACCCTGCTTTTGATAGTTGTTGTATGCCTAAATCTTTTACATGGCATGCAGATTTCCAATTTCCCATCCCTTTATGTCTATATGTTCCACTACAGTGCCAAGTCATTAAAGCTATAATATAGATACAATGCTAACTCGTCCAAAAATGGATGTGTAAATATTTACACATCCATTTTTGGATGAGTTAGCATATAGAACTGACAGTTCTAAGGGTTTGCCAATTATGAAAACTCATAATCATTGGAAGACATTGCTCTTCAAATGTCCATCTCAACAAAAGTCTGCTTCTCATAAAGAGATCCTCATGAATTTCTCTGACATATACAATCAAATGTATTGATTTTAATCCTGATAATTAATCTTTGGATGCATATATTGGCACATTGTCATTTTTTTAGTTTAAGAGACATATAGTCTCCAATGACCTATACATTGTAATTTACAGAAAAAAACATTAACATTGAAGTTGCTGTAATTTGGCATGATCAACATCTCCACAGCTGTCTGACTGCAGCCCTCTAGTGGCCACAGTGATACACTACATGCTCAGACAGCGTGTGTTGTGCATATGTGGTCATAGAGCCAGTCTCATCTTTTTTAAATGTATATTTTTATCCTGATATCAGCCACATTTGCCCTTGCCTCAGTGTTGTTTTGGGTTTCAGAATAATGTACTGCAGACTCAATTTAGTCCAGACAGATGGAAGCAGTATGGCTGCTGGGGTTATAAATAGTGGTTCATCTCCACTGTATTACTTCATTCTATTAGCCTTCAAATATGTAATTTCATCTTGGTTAATGGCATCGCTGACCTGTGTGTGTCTGTGTGTGTGTCAGGTACCAAACACAAAACCATCCTGGAAGCACGCAGCGGGCTGGGCCCTATCAAGGCGTATCCGCGGCTGGGCCCCAAGCCCAGTGGGGAGCAGGGAGGGGGGCCAGTGGACCCCAACACTCAGGAACGAACCTTCCACTGTGAGATCTGCAATGTGCGGGTCAACTCAGAACTGCAACTTAAACAGGTGAGACACTGACATGTACAGCTTTTGGTGAGAGTTTAGGTCGAAAATATGAACACAGTTTACAATCCCAATACTATAATTGTAATGATAACTGATAACTAATGTGTTTCAAGTTAAACCAAAACCAATAACTTACAAATTAACAACTTTTTTGTTTTTAGCACATATCAAGTCGAAGACACCGGGATGGCATGGCCGGCAAGCCTAATCCTCTCCTCAGCAGACACAAGAAGCACAGGGGAGCTGATCTAACGGTAACAACCAAATTAATTAGCTTTGATTTTGCTACCCTAATTTCACCACTATTCTCTTTACAAATGTCCACACATGGCTACGTTTACATTCAGCAAGCTATCCCTAAATGTTTGTTTTTATGTCCAACTTCATAATATATAATTGAAGCAGTGATTTATTATTTTCCCATTCCCTTTCTGTGTATTTATAGTCTTCTTTGACCTTCTCTAAGGATCTCACCAAAGCGCTGGGTGCGGGGCTCTTGCCGAGCCCGTTGGCAGTAGCTGCAGCGATGGCGGCCGCAGCGTCCTCCAACTCTCTGGCCCTACGAGCAGCAGCCCCCGCCCCTCATCCACACCACCACCACCTCCTTCAGGGGCCGCCACTGAGCCATGCCATCCTGAGACCGGCCCCTGGACCCATCCGCACCACACATGGGCCCATCCTCTTCTCTCCATACTGACACATCCGCCCCTGAAACAGCCACTCAAAAAAGCACACTGTGAAGATACAAACAGCAATTGACAAGGGGGGAATAAAATCTAAATTATCAGACTATATGAGAGCAGCAAGTGGAGTATTTGCCAGTTTTTCCCTTTACCTGAGATCTCTCCTTCCATTTCAAAGACTTCTGAGCAGCTCAGCAATGAAATGAGAAGAGGAGAGATAGTCATTATGCATCTCTCACCTCCCCGTGTGGTGGGCCTGTCCACAGCTACAGACCTTTTCCCCAAACATCAATCTACATCTAGTGTTACCGAACAAATGCGGGCCAGGTGTTTTCTCCCCTCAAACCTGTCTCATCCTATGCACCTCAAATAAAAACAATAATGTTATGTCAGTAGTGTAGCTGCTTCCATTGGTCTTAGCTGTATTGGCCTCTGCACACTCCTCTTAACCCATTGTGACAGTAGGTCCTCCTCGCTAGATACATAAACACAACCTTATGGCAGGTGGTGGGGAGATCTAACAAGGAGAACATGCAAGACCTGTCATTTCTGGAGAGGCTGAGGTGAGAGGAGGGCTGGCACGGGGCTGCGACTGGATCGACTTCAGGCAGCATGCAAACAGACAAGCCTGAACAAATCTGTGTTTCAAAATAGTTGTACAAACAAAAAATACTTTAGGGCACATCTGCCAACCTTTATATCAGTCAGAAATGGGCTTCACCAAAGGCAAGGATTCAAGATACTGGTCACACATTGGCAATGCTATATTGGAAATTTAGTTGTAGTTTGTATGGCTCTTAACAGGTTTGCAGTAACTAAGTAATAGAAAAAGTATTTTCCCATGTCCTTTTAGTGTAAAGCCTGTGCACTCATTATGTTGCATGTGATCTCACCAAAAGGTCCTGCAAGTTCAATCTTCTGCATGACTACACAGACCGTGACCTTTTGTTGCCATGCCCTCCTCCTGCCTGCACTCATCTTTCATATCCAAAGGTACAAATGAGTATACTTTAGCAGAAGACAAGCTGAGAGTGGCAGACATAAAGTTGGAAGGGAACAAATTGTAGAAAGGAATATGAAAGCCAAATACATTCTTGGAGAAGTAATGTTAAGAAGCAGTGACAAGCAAGCATGAAGCCCAAAGAGGCTACCCCAGAGCCTGGGCAGACACGTCTGGCCCCAGGCATATATGAATACTTTCTCTCTTCTACAACTGAAAGCCATGAAGCGCACCATGATTAGCTTTTTTTTACAATGACTGGTGAGCACTTTGTTTTCTGTAGGTTTGACCTTTTGATTTTGCATTTATATATCACATAATATATAAAACAAGAAACAAACTATTTTTGTAGGTAGCAAATGTGTTAAAAATGGATCCATTAAGTGGAAAGAGAAGATCGTATACTGTTAGTATTAAACCCAGACACTGGCATGCAGGCAGACCAAGTGACTAAGCAGCAGCAGAGCTAACTGAATTGATCACCTTATTCTAAACAAGATGTACACTGTGCCCATTCATTGAGAAGAAATGAGCTCTAATGTCTTACCTATGTCTGAATATTGCAATGCAATGAGCATCTTTATGGGAGTGAGTTGTAAACATTGTGACATGTTGTAACATGTGTCTGGAGTCATGTGTGCAGTGGAGCCAGCTAAGACTTTGTGTTCTTCCATGAGCTGTGCCCTTGGAGCGGTTGACAAGCGGACATACTGTAGAGACTGACAGAGGTTATAGCTGGGCTTAAGACTGGCCCTTCATATTAAAGGGCCTTATAACTATGGTAATATCTGCTTGGGGAACAGGGTACAAAGCCAGGTATCAAGGGATTAAAGCTAGACTTTTGGTTGGACTTATCAAATGCTATTTTAATTTTGTGTGAGAAATGAGAAAGTTTTTCATTGCCATTACTTTAAAACAAGCTGGCTTTGAGTCGGCTTCCACCATTGTGCTCTTTTTGTTGAGTTGATTTTGTGAGTGAGATCTTCCAGGACCCTTGCTCTCCTTCCTGTTGGTGTGTGTACCATATGTATTCTAGTGTGTGTTGGGACCCTCCCACCAATCAGAGACAGAGGGACCTGGAGCTCTAAGTGGCCTAACACAAAACCAGAGACAAAAACCTGCTCGTTTGGACTGGACAAACTATCCATCTTCCTGGAGCCTTGAGCCCAACACATCAGAGTACTGCAGTCTTGTCCATGGAAGCTAACGCTAGTAGCAGCACCATAAAAGTGTTTATATTGTTCTTCATAAGTTCATACTGTGGAAATCAACAGTTTCATCGTCACGATTCCCTTAATGGGATGTACATGTTAGATTCAGGCAGGTATTTCATGTTAGCTGTGTTTAGGCTACTAGCCTTAGCCTTATTCTGCCCTCACATGGAGAGGCTTTGGTGTAATTTTGTCTTGCCAATAAAGTTATTTTTGAATTTCATTGTCAGAGGGACACGTTTGTATGGCGAACTGTAGCAATACCTGACTCATTCTGGCTACTCTTGTTTATTGCAATAAGAAAATGAAATAATAAATGTGTATGTGAGTAAAACATTGTAAATGTAATTTAATGAAAAAGAAACTTCATGGTAAACACTGATGGTTTTAAGAGAAACCATGGTGGAAAACAGTCAATGTCAATAAATCATTAAATGAACTCTTGTCTGTGTATTCTTTTGTTATAAAATTAATACCATGTAATATCCTGTGACCCATTTATTATACACTAGTATCCGCAACATATTCAGGCCATTATGTCATCAGGTCATCACCTTCATTGACCAATTTATTTATTCACTGTGAGAAACATCATAATGCCACTGAAAGGCTAATGGGTCCCATAAAATACTCAGCACGGCTATTGAGAACGTGTATAGGGCTGCATTATGTCAACTATCATCTTTGTGCCATTTAAGCAGATAATGTAGTCTGTTATGAGATAAGTATATTACATCAGCACTATGACACTATTACAAATGTGATTAATATGAATCATCAGCATAAACTACAGACATAGGTCACATAAAATGCCATCAAAATGTTTGGCCCATGTGAGAAGACATGATCTTCTAATGAACATTTTTATAACTTGCAGCTCAACTAAGTAGCTGAACATTCCTTTGCTCCACTACATCAGATGCATGCTGCAGTAAGGATGTTCATTGTATTCACTGATGAACAGCGGCTTTGTGCTGTCAAGATCTGGTTTGCTCTTGCTCTCTTCCCCCTGAAGGTTTTTCTCCATGGCCTTTTTACAAAAAAGCCAGTTGCAACACCAAAAGCAGCCACTTGATGGTGCTGCTTTATAGGTTCAGTGGCTCTTGTAGTGTAGCAAGTATAGGATGAAAGACTCGACAGTTAAATACATTGATTTGTGTGAGCTGTGAAGTCACAGTAGTTTGGCAACAAGTGATGCAATGGGCCCATTATGTCCTATATTTGATTTGTGTGGAAATACTGGTCAGTGGTCAACATTTGTGTACAAAGAACCATACTTGCCTTTTATTGCTCTCATTTTAAAATGCACCATAAAACTAAATGGCCCATATCATTCTGCATTAAAACATTACTATGAAAGCAAATGGTGTAGTCTTTTTTATGGTTCATTTTATTGTCATTAAAGCCTCATCAAGACTACATGCAACCAAATGGTCTTGCTTGTCCTGACCAGCTGCAGTTATTAGAGTGTGGTCCATAGGGCGACATAGTGGACTGCAAACTTACCAGCATTTTTAGGTACAAGGAAGTGTTGTGTTATTGTAGTCTTTCTATCAGAAAAGTGGGTCCGTTCTTTTACATGAGCTGTTGATGGCATTAACTACCAAGCCACTTTGACTCACTGTAGGATCAATAACATTTCTCTATTCAGAAGCTGGCTTTGAATTTCAATAAAGGCTTGCTATCATTTGCCATTGTGGATATTTTGCATCACAAATTTCCCACAGCACCTTTTTGCCTTTATAATGCATTGAATACCATTATAAAGTTGACTGCTATACCTTTAAACATCTTTCGCCCCAGTTCTAGTCTTCTATCTTCTATTCTGAGAGAGCACCAGCATAATGGCCCAGCGCTACTTGTGCTGCAGACGACTCTTTGGCTGAGAGCTCCGAGCGCCGGGCCCGGACAATAACACTGTGATGGTCAGAGAGACAGGGATTTGAAATTGAATCTGAAGAGGCACAGATACCTGCACTTTTCTCTAAATGAAAGTCTACATCTAAAGGAGAAATGCCATGTTCTTCTTTGGCCATACTATTACACTGACACCAACCACCAGCATCTCCCTGCCTTCACAGACGCAAGAGATGTGCGTACATGCAGAAAGACAGGCTCGAATGAAGACTGTTTCTACTCCTTAAAAAGAGTACTCATCTCAGTAGGGGCTGATCTGAACTTGAAAGATCAAGTGTGGTAGATAATTAAATGAAGAATAAATAATGTGAGGACTATAGGTAGGGTATTTTTCCAACAAAAGCATGACAAAATTGCGATAGAGAAAAATTATTAATTTTAAGAGGAAACTCTAGACTATTTAAATGAAAGACCCTCCACCAGAACACAACAAACCAAACAAACACCACAGTCACTTTAATCAATTTGTCCTCAGGCCAAGTGTGTGAAGTCAATTGCTGGTGTGAACTGCCAATGTATGGATTAGTGGTCAAGTTTGTCCTGTATTAAATATGTAAAGTTTCTTCAACATATTGAGCTGAAGTCCTTTTTTCAGTAGAAATTTTAAATATTAAATACAACATAGAAAACAGTCACATCCCATTTATATTACAGCAATGTGTATAGTTTGTTGAATATTTAGGATGTTTAGAAGTTCTGACTTTCTGCACAATTAAAACATAATTATGTGATATTTACATGCAGCCTACTCACCAAATGCTATCAAAAATATCCACATAATTATTACTGTTAAATTGGTTCTGTGGGCGTATGACAGCTGAAAGAAATTGACAGATGCATGGCCAAAAACAGAAAATTTAAAACCTTGCTTTAAAGAGAATGAATCATCTAATATCAATCTAAAAGTGAATGCAAGTGATTGCCGGTATCAGGTTCAGGTGAAGGTAATGCTAAACTGTGTGATTGAATAAATATTTTTCTCATATTCAACATATTTTTTAATATGTATTGAATGGGTCGGATTAAAACTGCATCCAGTACCGGTACGATTTACGTAAACTAAAAGAGTACACTAAAAAGAGTACAAGTAAACTCAGGTAAACCAGCCAAATTTAATCCAAGGTTAGGTTTGGCTGAGGTTAATCCAAGAACATGCTCTGAGATTCTGAACTTGGCACTGGCAGGTTTAGGTGCATCACTGACAAGATAATTACTCCAGAGACAAAAGACTATTGAGCTGCCAATGATATGCACCTTATAATAGTGTTACAGCCGTGTTTGAGGTTTATATTTAACACTTAACAGGTGAGAAAACAGCTGAGAATAGTGGTTCAAACCAAACTAGATCAATGGTTCTAAAACTATGTTCCAGGTACAACTGAGGGTACGCAGGCTTCATCAAGTCAGTACGTATGTAATACAAAACACAAATTAAGCCTGGCTGAGAACTGGGTTTAGTCCTGCTATCTTTAATAGTAACATACTTTCTTTATTAAAGCTATAGGCTGGAGGTTCCCAATATAAGAAATTGAATTTTGAAAAAAAAAGAAGCTTGACCAATAGTGGTTTTACATCACTTCCTTCCTACAGTTCTACTATGGTCAGGGCTCTGACTCACACACAAAACAACCTTACATTTCAAAGTCAGATCATTTGAAGCAATTTATTATTCTAGGAAACCTTCGGGCTAGCGCTAATCCCTACATTTATTCCTTGGTATAGACAAGAGCTAGATCCTAAATTAGATCTATTAATACATAGGTTTAGACCTAATTTAGATTTATTTAACCTTGGTTTGGACCTGGATAGTGCTGGATTGAATCTGCCTATTTTTCCTTATGGCAAAATATGTGCTGTTTTCTTCCTTGGTATAGATAGGGGAGGGTCCAATATTTTATCATTGTTTTAGAGCTGGGTTGGTCTAGATTTAGGTAATTGGTAATTGTGATGTTTTTTATCCTTTAAGATACATTATCAAGGTCGCATGTGTACTGTACTAAGTTTGACAGCAGTCTTCATTTATAGTCATGGGTTTGTGGAATCGTCACCTTACACAGTACTATCAATGGGAACATAAGAAAGACTGAACCCTTCAACTAATATCCAGTGGTCTTCAGGGAAATTAAAAGTCACTATTAATCTGAACCATAACAGAGCTACTGCACTGGGTCACTCCATAGGCCACAGTCATGCAATATTAATCTAGACAAACCTCCAACCCTGCCACCAACATCATTAAAAGCTCTTAGGTCACAATTGTGCAGTAAAACATCTAACTCTTGCATAAGGCTGTACTCAGAATTGTAGGAAGGGTTTTCATTCAATTAATGTGCCAAATTAGTTCTACTTAAACATAAGCAAAATTAGACTGGTTAAGATCTACATTACCCTTGGTGTATTTCTTATTTAGTCCTACTTTAGTTTATTTCTGGTTAGGACTTGATTTTTGTTTTAGATTTAGTTTTCTATGAGACGCCTTTTAGTCCTGGTTTGGTTCTACTTAGTCCCAGTTTAGAAAAAGGTTTAGATTCAGTACATCATTTTCCTACAATATTGTCATTTTTCTTTCTGAACAATGGTCCTTTGATTCCAAATAATCTGTTGTGTTGGAGTGGTGCTAGCCCAATTGGTAGAGCAGGTTATACTTTCAGTGTGTCCTTGGGCAAGACAGTTCAACCACTGTGAATAAACATATGAGTGTTGTGGTGTGTGTTGGACTGTTGTGGGTGTGATTTGGTCAGTGTGCCTCACGGCAGCTGTGGCTAAAGATGCAGCCTACAACCACCACAGTGTGACTGAAGTGAATAAGCAATGCACTCAATCATAAAGCATTGCATGAGAAGAAATAAGAAAATGATTTTGTGCATTATGTCAATTCAGCATAAAAAAGGTCCCCTAGTAGTGCATACATTCCCAATGCTCAACTTTTATTTGAATAGGACCTTACAACAACCTGAACCAAACTGAACCAAAGTGCTTTCCCAAGTGCAAAGATTTAAAAAACTGTGTAAAAACAAGATTCAAGGAAAATAAAAACAAACAAACAAAAAAAAAAGAAGAAATTTAGGCTCAACCGTCAAGTGCCTAAGTGGGCAAAGCTCATAACATCTGGGCCACGTTGGCATGGCAGCAGCATTGACACCAAAGCTGAGATTGTTGTTGTGGGACTTTGGTAAGGAGAATAGTCTGGAGGAGGCGGTCAAAGCAAATGGTCAACCAGATCTGAGGCAGCGCAGGCAGAAGTCAAGTGAATCTTGTTAGCCGTTTTTTCAAAGACCAGATGTATCGTAAATTGCCACATTTGTTTGGTTAACTGTCAAATTTACAGTGTAATGGAGATAAGAGAATGGCAACACCCATCTCTGCAGCTACAATCTATGTGTGACTCTTCTGCTGTTAATGCAAAATGAAAGCTTTCAATTGAAATAAAGAACATAACAGTAACACAGCACAAGTTTCCAAAGCTGATGTGAAAATTGTCCCAAGTTTTAATATTTTAGTTTTAAAATGTGTAATTATTGTAATATTTTGATGTACCTTCTTGTCAAAAAAGTGATTTTCCACAAAAAGTTTAAAATGCATCTCAATGAAAAAAGTTAAATCGGAAAAGTATCCAGCTACGACATGTCACAAGCTAGAGGTCTCCTTGTACAGGTCCTAAGCGTGGATAAATGGAGAAAGCTGCATCAGAAAGGGCATCGAGCGTAAAGGCTATGCCAAATCACTATGAACAAAAATATGCTAAGATAAATTATCTGCTCTGGTTCTAGGAAAGGGAAAAGATGAATGGAAAGAAGGTTAAAAATGTAGTAAATTCTACAGTACAACAAATGAAATTTCATTATGACAAGATTGTTTTTGAGCAAGGTATATCTGACAGGTACAGCTGACAAGTCTAGATAAAGGAAAACATATATAGCTGTTTCTAGAAACAGCAGCACTTGTCTAAAAGTATCACTACGTTATAATCAGTTTATAGGATTGTGCATTAAATATCTCTATGTATTTATGTCCATGCCTCCACTGCTGATAGACTACAGTATCTTGGACTGTACTGCTCTTCTCTGAGGGTGCCGTCACAGCTGTCTGTTCTATATTAATCTCTTCATGTTTCATTGTAAATCCCGGAGCACTGGGCTGATGCTGAAGACAGTGGTTAGCCCTGTGTCTGCTCTGAGGGGAGAACAGTGACACATTTGTTTTACAGACACACACTGGATGAAATGTGAAAGATAGGATGCCACCTTTAATTAGATGACAAGCCTCTGACGAAGGAAACAAATAATGTTGTCAGTCTGTATCCTGTTGTGATAGAGGACCACTAATTAACTTTTCTCTTTGTCTGATGCATGTGGTTCTGACTTACAGCTCTGAATGTGAGAGATTACACTGAGGATTACTTACCATCGAATGTACTTTATGTAGTGGTGCGCTTCTTCTAAAATATAGCAAAAACACAAATGATGAATTTGAATGGTTGCTTATTTCTATAGTGCCTTTAAAAGACGAAAAGAAAAGAGAAGTGGCAGCCACACGAGACCTAGGTCGTCCTGGCCATGTGCAACACAGTCACAAGAAGAGAGCTTGAATTGTAGAACTTTATTTAATGTTCATGAAAGTATAATAGTGTATTCATGGGCCCACATTTTAATTGTGAACATTAAAATACTACTTTTAAAATAAACAGAGGCTTGAAAATTTCACTTTCTTTGGACTGGATGTATATTTATTTTTTATGTAAGCTACTCAAAATAAATTATGTGGGGCTGCTTCAACAATACTTTCAAAAGTGCTTTCTGATGTTGACAAGTGTACTGACTAAATGTAATACATTGTCAGTTTTAAAAGGCAAGTGTCTGTATTTTAAAAGTCATACAAATGTTTTACAAAAAGTGAACAGTAGCTGACCACTGTTCACTGTTCACTATTGTCACCCACACAGTGCTTCACACTCTATTCTCCACAAGAGGACTTCTGCTCAGGCCAGACACACTCTGCTATAGAGGAGAAAGGCTTTTTTTATTATCTTGTCTTTTTATGCAGGATCTACACTAAATTACAGTCAAAATGTATTTTATCCATTAAGTTTATGCATTGAAGAGTTGAAAACACATAGTTATGGACTTATCTACTTAAATAAATTGAGACAACGAAAAATGTTGCTTGTGAATGATTAGTGCACATGCAATGTTATACATTTGTCTTCCCACTGACCATCAATTGCACACTATAATGTATTGTAATAATAACATTTTATGTAATAGGTTGTGTTCTAAAATTTGGTGATGCCAGAAGTTCATATGAAGGGCAACAGCCACTGCAGCGTGAACATCAAGAGAGGTAATTAACAACAAATTCACAAATACTTAACTTATATACTTAATACTTAGACCCTCTGGACTGTAAGTTTTAAGAAAATAACCAACAATGCCACCTTGGGATCTAAACCAAGGAATAACATTAGCTACAGCTGGGTTTCCCATTAATAAGTGCACAGGTAAGTCTAGCAAAGTGAATACAAGAACGAGGAGGAAAGTGCA
>JAVQKG010049128.1:0-12635 GCA_036025885.1 Hypseleotris bucephala
AACTAACGTTCTGGCGCGCAGTTCCACGGCGCTGCGAGCCAGTCTGTAAATTAAGCGAAGCCTCGAAGCAAAAAAAATGAATCGAAGATTTTTACTAATCGAATTACTCGAATTACTCGATGAATCGTTTCAGCCCTACACAGTTGCATTGTAGTTACCATTATGAGGATTTCCAACTTACAGATCTAACATTTTGTGTTTCTCTAAAAATAGAGAAGGGCACAGGAGATGGGTGTTTGCTTTCTGTGCCCATGAGAACATAAACATTGTTAAACCTTTTAATGTGATATAGGGTGTGTTCTGCTGCTGCGGGAAACACAAGATAATGATATACGTTATGGGACATACAGTACGGTTTTTGGTGTAGTGGTATTAAAAATAAGGGGATCTGCCAATTTTGGTAACTTTTAAAAGAATATTCATGAAAACTTGCATATGGATGATGACAGTTTATTGTAATATTATATGGCATCACTTATATCAAAAGTGATAGTCTTCTGGGGTGCCAAATGCAATGTCTAACAACAGCTAAATCATACTGCACATTTTCCAGTAGTGGCACATTTCTTTCACATATGGTTGTGCATTTCTTCTACATAGATGTTTAATGCGTTGTCACTTTCATGTGCAGGAGTGGAACGTGACCAGGCTGACGTTTGAGTTTGACCCAGAGCCCTATGGGAAAGAGAGGGACGGAGCAATTATCAAAATGGCTCAAGAGTTTGGAGTGGAAACCCTCGTTCGAAACTCTCACACCCTCTACAATCTGGACAGGTTTGTTGTTTTAAGCCATAATAAACACTCATTAGTTCTATATAGTTAGTGTAACTCTTTATGTTTCCTGTTCTGACATTTTGTCAAACAAGGACACCTATAAATTTCCAACCTTGAGGCCAGGTGTGCTGTTTCATAGCAGCTATAGTTTTTTGTACAATTGGTATTGTTGTTGAATATAATGGACAAAAGCAGCACTGACAGTTCATGTATTGTATTTGATGGGGTTAAACTTAAGGACGAACTTGTGGCAGGTTAAGAATCTTAAGGACTGCCACTTTTGTTGCATTGTGTACCAGTTTCTAGGTTTTGGAGTGTGTGTAATGTAATACATTATTGTAGTTAGGAGTGGGCGATATGGTAAAAATATGAAATCACAATTTTATTTTGTTTATTTGTTTAATATGGGTCCCCATTAGTTGCAATCAAGGCAGAATCTAGTCTTCCTGGAGTTATTAAGCCAAGACTGTTGCTATATAAACCCATTTTTACTACACATTTATTGTAATCCAATCCAGCAGTGATGGTCATAACAAATTTTCCTGCATTGTTGCAGTTAAAATGACAGTCAGTAAAGAGCAAAAAATAAATGAATGCACTGCATCAGGATTCAGCGATCTTCAACAACAGCCTGATCTTCATAACTTCATATCACAATTTGATTTTTATCCCTGTACCCATCTCTAATTGTAGTGTATGTAAAATATTTGCAACATTAGTGGACATTCTTGCACATAAGTGGTTTGAAACCTATAATTCAAAATATTGTAAACACATTACCAGCCAGAAAGAATAACCACCATAGATCTTTGGTAGGGGCAATTAGTCAGGCAATTAGTTTTGGGCTTTCTTCTCGATCGATAAATTGCAGTGGTTTGTGTTGGTTTTTACCCCAGTCCCTACACTACTCCTATTTATTCAAGCTTAAGACTGGCATGGGGAGTACACTGGCTTGTGATCTTATTGCTGGATTCATATAAGATACAACAGTATGAGTAAAAATAGTAGTACAAGCAGCAATAAAGTCAAATAATGATGAAGGATAGAAGACATAAGGTTATACACAAAAGATTGCTTTTCCTTATATAACATCTATAATTACAGCCATATTATGCAATGTTATATAAACTATTTGTTTCAAGAAATTAGTATTATACACATTTGGCTGATTTAGTTGATAAAAGAAATGTTATGCCAAATATTTAAGCAACTTTCTGCCTATAAATTTAATATTGATTTTTTTTTTTGTTTGTTTTAAAAGTGTGTTGTTGAGAACTATAAGCCTATTTATTTTAACCACAAATAAATCTGTTATGTTGTATTGTACAGGGTAGGAAATATTGTTTGTTCATGTTATTTGGCCTATTTTAGCAGCGTCACAAGATAAGCCCCCTAGTGGCTTTGTTGTATTGCTGCGGGTCACCCCACTGTCAATGTGCCGGGCCAGGTGGCTGAATATGTGAGAGTGGAGTGATTACCATAAGACGTGATTTTACTAGCCTGGCTCTGTGCTGCCATCTACATACTAGTGTATCAGTATTACAGCACTGGATTACATAATGAACAGGAGTAAGATGGGATTGTGTGTGTCACTGTGAGAGAGACGTTGAGGCAAAGGGCTAAGCTTGCGTATGTGTGTGTGCGCATTCAGTTTATATTTGTAGGAGTGAATGAACCAATAGGAACTTGACACTGCAGCAAATCCATCAACAGGCATCCAGCACGCCCTAGACAGGTTGTATAAGACACAACTATAAATACAGAGACTATTTCCATTGGACAGGCAAGCTCTACAAATCACTTTTATTCACTAATGTAATGTGCATTTTCACTTCATTTTTTAGTGGTGCAAGTCTGCCTGTTTTTACTACTACTGTGTTTTTTATTATTTAAAAAGCAATATTCTAATAAATGTTGATGATGTGAAAATATTTCTATGTTAAATAATAGAACAGTAGACAATGTACTCAATGCTGCTTGTGCTTAATATACAAAATGTTAATACTCTTGAATATCATCCTGAAGTTAAAACTGTGTGCTAGTTAATAAAATGGCTTGACAGCATATGTGTGTCTTTTTGGTGTTTTTCAGGATAATTGAAATGAACAACAACAGTCCTCCTCTGACCTTTAAGCGGTTTCAGACCATTGTGAGCAGACTAGAGTTGCCTCGGAGACCGCTGCCTCCTATCACCCAGCAGCAGATGGACAAGTGTCGTACTAAAATCACTGACAACCACGACCAGCTCTACAATATACCTTCACTGGAAGAACTAGGTATCACAGTTACTACTATCTACTGTTACGCTTATAATCTGACTACATGCAATGTGTGCACTTCTGTCTAATTTGTGCTACAAACAAAAATAGTTAAAATAAATGACATTTTTAATATTTATGTGTTTAACATTTCTCACATGGAGTCAATATGACACTTGTCTGTCCAGGTTTTCGGACAGAGGGTTTGCCTCCAGCTGTGTGGTCAGGAGGAGAGTCAGAGGCTCTAGACAGACTCAACAAACATCTGGACAAGAAGGTAGTCTATTGTCGGATACGTGTTCATTTCTGAGTACACTTCATATTGACCTTGAGCTGGTTGTACACAGTGTGAGTGAAGAGGTTTTCTCTCTGTATTCAGGTGTGGGTGGCCAGTATTGAGCACCCTCGGGTGAGCACATGCTCTCTTTATGCCAGCCCCACAGGCCTCAGCCCGTACCTGCGCTTTGGCTGTCTGTCCTGTCGAGTCCTATACTACAACCTGAGAGAGCTTTACATGAAGGTAACCATCAAAATCACACCACTGCTTAACTGATCTTTTGATAATGCATTTTAGTCTTTTGTCAACATATACATACAACTCATATTGTTGACTGTATTCATTTATATCTATATTTGAATGAATGCAGTTTGCTAATGCTCATATTTGAAAACGTAAACTTTTTTTACTGTCCTGTTCCCTTCAGCTTCGAAAGCGCTGTAGTCCTCCCTTGTCCCTCTTCGGTCAGCTCCTGTGGAGGGAGTTCTTCTACACCGCTGCCACCAACAACCCCAACTTTGACCGCATGGAGGGGAACCCCATCTGTGTTCAGGTCAGTACATATGCTCAACATTAAAAGTAAAAAATAAAATACAAATTGTTGACAGCACTTGCATGTTTTGCATACATTATTTTCTGAAATTCATGATGGAATTTTCAATTGACCATATTTGTTGATTAATTTCAGATTCCATGGGACCAAAACCCAGAGGCTCTGGCCAAGTGGGCAGAGGGTCGAACAGGTTTCCCTTGGATTGATGCTATTATGACCCAGCTGAGACAGGAAGGCTGGATTCACCATCTGGCCCGACACGCTGTGGCTTGCTTTTTAACCAGAGGGGACCTGTGGATCAGCTGGGAGAGCGGCATGAAGGTAATGCACCTTGCATACACTGCACCATGGGAAATGTAGGCAGATTTGATGACTGTGGATCTCTGTAGGTTTTTGAGGAACTGTTGTTGGATGCTGACTGGAGTGTGAACGCGGGCAGCTGGATGTGGCTGTCGTGTAGTGCCTTCTTCCAGCAGTTTTTCCATTGTTACTGTCCGGTGGGATTTGGAAGGAGAACTGACCCATCTGGAGATTACATCAGGTATATATTATAATAAAAGCTTGATAATACTGATGTGGTTACAGTGACAAAATACATTGCAAATTAAAAATACTAACTGTATTTTTCCCTGCAGGCGTTATATCCCAGTTTTGAAGGACTACCCAAACCGCTACATCTATGAGCCCTGGAATGCCCCAGAGTCAGTCCAGAAGGCTGCTAACTGTGTGGTGGGAGTGGACTATCCCAAACCAATGATAAACCACGCTGAAGGAAGTAGACTCAACATCGAAAGAATGAAACAAGTTTATCAACAGCTGTCCCATTACAGAGGACTCAGTAAGTCAATCTTTCAAAGTCCTCTGATACCACTGCTACTGCAGCCTTAAAATGAATGCATGATTTTCAGTTATATTTGCTAAAGCAATATCCATATCATAACATATGTCCATATTTAAGGCTTACTTGCATCAGTACCAACAATCCAAGAGGAAGCAGAGCCACCTATGACAGATGAATCTCAAACAAGCAGTGGTCCTGGTAAGAGGTGTCAAATAAAGTTTACATTATTTATAGTTTATTTGATTTATTAGTGCTGGGCATCGGTTAATTTTTTTAATAGTGATTAATCGCATAGTCTTCAATGCGATTAATCACGATTAATTGTGATTAATCGCAATTAATATGTAGACATTTTATTTTTAAAAACCGTTTATACAAATATTTTCTTTAAAGTTTAAATAACCTACTTTTCAATCTAAATATTAATCTTATCAAAAAAAATCTACTTGTAACTTTTTAAAAGTATATTTGAAGAGCCAGAATCAATTAATAATTATAAAATTATAAGTTTGCCACATTATTTTGAGTGTACCAGGATTGGGGCCGCATCATATACTTTGATACTCGCGCCACTCAGAAGCAGCAGCTGCAGCATGCTACAGAGGAACAACCAAACACACTCAGGTCTGACCAAACCTCAGTCTGTAGCTGTGATGGGCTTTAAACAGCAGGTGAATCTGGACTGTAGGTAAGACAGAATAGTAGGCCTATTTCACAGGAGGGGATCGATTAGATTGTTTGGAAAGTTAGCAGTGCTAGTACGTTTAGCGGGGTTGCTAACAGGTTTACCAACATATTTACCTCTGTTTCATCTGCGTGTTGTAGTTATGGATGGAGGAGACACGCTTGTTTTTCGAGCACGCTGGTCTGACTCCTGCCTGCACCGTGCAGCAGCGCGTATGACATGAGTGGCACAGGGTGGGTGAGCAAGACAGAACGAGAGAGCGTCTTTTATTGAACTACATTCAAACGCATGCGGTGAAAGTGTAAAATCCTTCCTCCTGCTCTCACTCTGAAGATCAGCACAGCTCAGATCCAAAGAGCTGAACACACCAAACAACAATAAATGATCAAAGTGCATTAAGGCGCGTTCAAAAAAATTAACGGCGTTAATGAAAGGATGCGTAACTTGCCCAGCCCTAATATTTACATTAAACCTAAAAGGTCTACATTCCAAACAGAAAATAAGACTGCTGCTCAAGTTTTCTTCTCTTTAGATTCATATTCAATCATTTAAAACCCCTAGTTTATGAAAATGCAACAATTAGTGTGCCCAACATGCGTAACTAGGTAAAAATAGAATTATTAACAAAACATAAGCAATCAGTAAAAGTAATCTTCTTTTTGTAGATTCTCCCCAGATGGCTCCTGACATTGAGGCTGCAGGCTGCTCTACAGCTCCAGACTCCTCCTCTGCTATCCCATATGAGGCACTGGATGACGCTCCCACCTCCTCCTGTCCCCACAACGAACCCCCTGCAGTCATATCATCCACATCCTCTGAACCCACTACAGCCTCGTCCAAGTCCTCATCCCCTTCTTCACCATGTTCCAATGTAACCCCCAGCCACACTGCCAACCCCGGCCGCACCACTCTGGGCACTCGAAGAAAAAGCATGGCCCGTAAGGCAAGGCGAAGTCAGAGACAGAGAGGACGACAGAACTGTGCCACATCAGCCAAAGAAGGAGACAGGAGGGCAGAGGAGGAGCCGCAGGACAGTACAGCGACAGAGGACAAGATGGAGGAGGATATGGAGCAGGACGATGAGAGAATGGAGGAAGAAATGTCAGGAGAGTTACCGGGACATCAGCAGTAACTCAAGGTAATGTGCTAGTGCATTACATGTCCTATATTACATATAGAATTAAACTAGGGGGGCTACTACACCCCTGAAAAACAAAGTCAAAGTGGTAACCTAATTTGAATATTAAAAAAAATAATTATTACACATTAACCTTTTGAAAACCTCCAGACTACAGCTTTAATCATCTCCTTTTTGTCATCTTGTGCGTTCAGAAATTCTTCTTAAAGCCAATATGTCTCTTATCTTTAAATTTGTATTTTTTTTTTATACTTACAGAAAACTCAAGTATGAGACTGTTCATTCAGCTCCAAAGGAAATCATGGTACCCAAGCCATACATCACAGAAAGAAGTACAAATAGGATGACAAGTAAAGAGTAATTGGAATACTCTGTCCAACATACAGCAGAATAAGAAACTGTAATAAAATGCACTATGGCTGTTGTGGACTAGCCAGCACGTTTCTTTGCTTGTCCTCACGCCTCTATGAATGTCTTTATCAAACAGTCTGTGATTTGCCAAAACACACCAGAAAAACTTACTTACTTTATAAGAACAATACTTAATAGGATAAAAAAAAGACTGCAGTGTTTTATGGAGATGTGTCTAAATTATTTATTGAATGAGCGAATGCCTTTATTATTGTTAACATCCCATTTCTGGTCTGTTTTGGTCTGTCACAACTCTTTTTGAAGGTGTAGCAAATTGCTGAATTTATGTAAATAAGAGGCACAGACAAGAACTTCTGTATGAAAAACATATATATTCAATTACATTATATATAAATGTATTAATGTATAATTATATAATAAACTGACAGAATATGATGAACAGAAACGTTTTGAAGCTGCCATATTTTTAACTGGCAAAGAAAAAGCTGCTTTTGAAGAATGAATGTCAAGGGATAGATAATGTGTACTCTGTGCATATTTATCAGAGTTGGGTAGTAAAAATATGTAAATTATGAGACTAGTATGTTCTGAGTGAGGGGTTTTTACTAACTCGCACCTAGAGATTGTTCGGATTGTGGCCAAAAGCAACCACTAGAGGGCAGTATTATTTTGGAGGCAGGTTTATGTTTTCCCCATTTGAAGTGCATTATCACCATTCTTGTAGATTATGCCTAATTTACTTTACTGATTGGTAATGTCCAAATTATAATATCAGAAAATGTGTAGAATCAATCAGAGCTATGACAATCAGCTTGGTTTCATTACTTGCACTTTTTGATGCAGGAAAGCAGGAGCTGTGTTGGCTGCTGGCTCTTGGTTACACTTTCTCTACAATGGTTAGTTTTTGTAAGATACTTTTTTCGAAGTGATCAATTTGAAGACAAGATTAACTTTAATTATCAGTCTCTGCTTTAACTTAAAATTACTTTGTCCAGGAGTTTTTCCTTCAACACAAATCTAGCTTTCATCTGGCTATGTAGTGTATAAATCAGGGAATGCTGAATTGTTTTCAAGTCTTGTTTGATTACCCACTTTATTATAACATTGTGTTACCCTGAATCTTTTATCTACGTTGCTGTTTTGGAATGAAAATGTGTTCATCTGGACATAGCCTCTAATTTCAATATAAAGTCATTTTAGAATCAAGATTTTGGAATAAGACAAATATATATTTCACTGTGGGTATGACAAGCTGTGGGGTTAACATTTTCTTTTAATGTCCTTTAATACAGCATATTAGGGCATGGTGGTTATTTTAACAACAATTGAATTTCCTAATTTTTCAAGTAAAATAGACAGTTATACAAGCCTGCACTGCTTGTATGTTACTGTACATTCCAAGTAATGACAGTATGAAGTTATGAGGCTTGAGATATGTGGCTATTTATTTGTTTTGTATTGTACAAAGACTTTATTTTCAATAAAACTGCCAAAGGATCTTTGTGAAGTGTGTAGTTTTTTGTAACCAATTCTACAGACAACATGCACAATTGCTCATTCTGTATGTACATATTTTACATACAAATATTTTGCCAGTAAACATTTTTTGATTGTTTTTAGCTTAATTTTATTGTTTTTTAAGTGTATACTTATAATTGAAAAGATGAAATGGACTCCAGTGAGGATGATAGAAAAAAAAACTAAACTTGGTACTAAATAAATCAAGTACTTCTTTACCCCTTGAATTACAACAACAACTGGGAAACTTCTTATGAATTCATAGTATACCCTAGTATTTTTTTTATTATTACATACAGTATCTGACATTTACTTTATTGTATTGAATGTTTGAACTATAGGCTACTTTGTTTATCAGATCTACTGTATGTTGAGAAAGGTTTTTGTGCATATGTAAAACACAATGGTAACACTAAAGCAGATTTGGTGTTTCCCATTTCCAAGGCGCTTGAGGATGATAAAAGATATAAGTCTGAGCAGGATCAGCTGCTGATACCTGACACTTCTCTGTTAGAACTGAAGCAGGAACAGGACTAAATCAAACTCAGGATGAGTGGACATAATATACATTAACATTTATTTTTTTTTAAAAAAGAATAAGATGCATTGAAAATGAGTATTAGCACATTCTCTGTCCACTGAGCTGAAGTCCAAACTAATTTAACCATGATGAAAGCGATGATAAGAAGGATTATGTTTTTGTTGTTTCATGTTTTGAACTGTAGCTCAAGTCAATAACAAGGCCATGAAACAGAAGGCCTTCATGTGAAAACACTGATGTAAAAGCACAGGTCCGCGCAGAGCAGCAGTGCTGTGTGGAGAGCAGAGGAAGTGGCTGTTAATGGTTGTTATCGATCAGAGGAGCAGCTGTCCCGCTCCGATCCTGAAAATAGAGAGGGCATTTGAGACCTTCTGCATCACTCGGCTCAGGCACAGAGATTTCCTTTAGTCCATACCTTTCCCACAGTCAAGAATTTGTACTGCTGAATATCTACAGATCTCAGGAACTACTTCTTGAACATACTAAAGTTTACTAGGATTTCTCCAGTAAACTAAACTAACAAATGTTTAGTGATGGCACCATCATGGATAAAGAAAACCTCTACAAAAAGTAATGGATCCTGAACTAAACTTTAATGCATTGAGAGCAAAACTGCTGATAATCTAAACTACTCCAGCAAGTCACATCATTAGCTCCTGCTAAGCCAGTCCTGCATGAAGAACATATTGGACACTTTTTTTTGGACTACTGGCTCATTCATAGATCTTTTTTTGTAACTGTAAACTGTAGTTTGTTTTTTGTTTTTTTGCAACGGGCTTCTGATTAAGAAAACACAATCTCCATCTGTGTTCAAAGTCCTAGATCCAGAAATGTGGCAGAGATAAAAGTACATGCCTGTCCTTGAAATGGAACCAGATGAGGACGAGGGGGATTTGGAGGACCAGTTGGAGAACCAAGTGGAGAAATGGTACATAACATAATTATTTATAAATCTATTTGGCATTTACCTGTCCCAGAAAAATGAATTTGGTAGAAACTAGTAGAAAGAGCCATTTTAATTGGGGTTTTGAGCCTACTTCCTGTTCCAGGACAAATGAGCATTGAAAGGTAGCAGACTGCAGAGCATAACTTTTAACTAAAGTAGTTTTAATTAATTAAACTAATGTGATGTTACAATTTGATTCTAACTGGAGTGGGCCATAAAATTCATATTCTTGTGAACGTGGCATTGCAATCTCCTTTCTCGCCACCAGAGGCCATCAAAATAACAAAAATTAAACTTTTCAACTGAAATTTAGTACACGGTCCAGTATACCAAAATAATCAACAATTACCATGTAGCCTAATCATCATAATCAAGTGTGGAAAATATCCTGCAGGCTTACTGATGACTTCAGCCTGACAGAGTTTGAGGACGAAGACTTGTCTGATCTGACAGCTATCAAAGACCACGGCCAGGTAAGCTACACACAGAGCTAATTTGTTTGCCTAAATTTGAACAGAATTGCATGGCATTAGTTGGTCTGCTAGTCTTCCTTTGATGTTCATTTACTTTAGGAAATAATTAAACCAAGAGATAAATACAATGATAACATACATTTTACTATAAATATAAGCTTATCATACAGTGTTATTAGCAGGAGTGGAGTAGGTCTATTTATTGCGAACAAGGTACTTTATTTATTCTTTTGACAGTAGGCCTACGCAACCTCATAGGCCCTGATTAAACCAGCCATGTAATTACCACTTATTTTACTGTATGCAACATAAAATATAGTATTAATGGGATTTCTTATATTAATTATTATAACATTAGTAACCAATACTAATTAGTTACTTTAAGTGCTTCTTTTTTTAGTTTTGCTTTGATTTCCTTGTGTAATTTGTTTTAATTTATGGACATGTTATTTAGTTAATTTTAAATTGCTCATGTCTGTTGATGTGCATGTGTTGTCCATTAATAGCAGACAAAGCCTAATCTCATTTTAGTGGGTCACACACAAACAGACTGTCTTTATTAGGCTTATTCACACAAAATGCCACAGGCAAACCAGCTGATGATCTCACCCTGCACTCTGATTGGCTGCTCTCTCTTTCTCCTCCTCCCTGACATCTTTTCTCTGTCAATCCCCACTACACTCCCTCCCCTGTCTCTCTCCCCTCATTTGTTCCTACCAGGCACATGACGATGACGATGCTGAAGATGATGTGACAGCTAAACCGACCAACCAGATCACAGCCAGGGAGTGGAAGGGGTGTGTCCGTAGCCAAAGCCTGGAGCTGATCGATGCTGAGGAGACTGAGGAGGAAGAGGGAGCGGAGCTGAAGGTAGCAGAGGTGGGTGGGGGAGGAGTAGGCCTTGTCCGGGAAGAGGAGCAGACCCTAATTTCTAGCAGGGATCAGGGGGGCGCCGGGCCACCAACCTGTTCCGTCATGGACAAATACCGACCAAAGAGACCCACTACTCTGGCTCTATTCCCGCAGCAGCCACAACAAGCCGGCTCCCAGGTAAGAAACGCAGGGAGGGGACCACTGGTTTTCATATCAGCTGCTGTGAAAATGGGTCACAGAGTATGTCGGCCAGTAGCTTCTGGATAGTGTCAACAGCTTCAAAAGGGCTGCTTGGATGTTGTGTCGGGATGCGCCCTGGCCTGGTCTTTTTTGTGAAAATAGCTGCATTGGCCTGCCCTTCCATCTACTGCACCTGTAGTAGTATTGCTATTCATAAACCCATCCTGTCGTGGAGCTAGTGTTTTATAGTGATGCTCAAGGACACTGGATGTTGTTGCTTCCTTTTCTTTTCCAATACAAACACACTGAAGCTGGTCAGTTGTATAGAAATCCTTTTTAGCAGGCAATGGGTATGTTGAGTTGTATATAATGTGAGATGTGGTGGTCCTGAAGCAGGGCTGAATGCTCTGTGAAGGGAGCATTGGTAACAGTAGTAGTGGCCTGGTCTATCCCTTTAAATGAGCAGCATCCTGTTTACCGTGTCACCTCGCATCAGAGCGCAGTCATCTCGCCCCATCCCGGCTGTAGCTTTAGCATTAATGTATAACTCAACAAAAAGGATGAGCTATATTTAGCCAGGCACACTTTACTACTAAACAAATGCATTTAAGCAAATCAGTACCATTAGTTAGAAGGAAACCCAACAGTGTTTTTTTAATGTTAAGTGGTAAATCGCTCTGTCTACTTATAAATTACACATTTTGAGTTAGACCACCTCAAGGAATCCAAACACGTGTGCTAATTCCTCTGTAGGTGTATGTGCTTGTTTAAAAATGGTGGAGGAGGAAATCTGTGTTTAATAGTTATATACAGAAAATGGTGGATATCTTATAATGGGCTATTGTATTTACAGTATAAGGCATTCTTCCAATTGTTTAGATATCGTTTAGGATAGTTTAGGTATCGGAGATTCACTGTAAACTATAAACTCGTGCAGAGTTTGCTGATATAATTCAGTGTAATCTATTTGAATGTTTTAACAACAAATCTAGATGTACTGCATGCCAAATTCCACAAATTCATTCATAACCAAAGGACATATATGTGTTTGTCAAGCCAGCCAAACAGCCATCATGGTACAATCTTTAATTCAACAGATGTTTAGTTTCAGACATTGAGGACATCAAATGAAAACTTGCTATACTTGCTAACAGTGGGTGGACTCTTAAATGTTACATGTTAGTTACAGGTGATATGATGGGATAT
>JAVQKG010049238.1:0-10934 GCA_036025885.1 Hypseleotris bucephala
CATAAAATATTATTATGGCCCCGCCCTATGACAAACAGGAAGTCGGACATTTTGGATTGACATTGGGAAGTCAGGTATTTTTGACAGCCTCTAACTTGCACATACTTTGCCCGATTTGAATCAAACTTGAAATTTGCTGTCCTGGCGTCGGTATGCACTCTCCGAGTGCTTTCTTGTTTCAGACTGTGAAGAACAAGAATGAGGGAAGAACAGGATGGGTGTTAGTCATCTCTAGGCACAAGTACTGTAGAGTATGACTATACATTCTAATGAGGTATTGTTGTATCTAGGGCCACAACTAATGATTACTTGGCAAATTGATTAATCTGTTGACAATTTTGATTAATAAGTTAATTATTAACGTATATATAACTAGGCAATTTTATACCAAATTTGCAGGTGTCTAAAACTCCTGAGTAGTTAGAGCTTGTTTATGGGAACAATCTTGAATGCAAAATGGTTTACTTTCCCTATAGTTTTGGCTAACTTACTGCAAATTAAAATTTTCAGCAAATAGCATGTTTTAAAGTCTGTATACTCCAGTTACCAATTAATTGATTGCTAAATTAGTTGACGATTATTTCAATAACTGATTGACTTGAATGGTTGTTTGTATATGTCTCAGTGTCAGCCCTACAAATAACAGAGCATTGTCCAAGGTGTATCCTACTTAAGGCCCATAGTTGCAGTCGCCCAAGATCTGTAATGGAAGAAGATGAATAAATTAATAAACAGCACAATTATTTTGAATATACTTTAGAAAATTAAGATATTAGGAATAAACATTAATTTTATAGCTATCTTCTAGTATTTAACACCAGTTCTGAAGAGTCTGTTTTAGCACTTTTGCACAAGAGGAAATGAGTTCTAAAAACTAAACTTGGCGCTAACCTGTTGAGTAGCTAATTGAAAGGAGAAGATTAGAGACATACGCTGTCTCTCTGTATCTGTGTGTGCAAGTTTTTTTTTTCTAATTGAAGCAGCATAAATGATTGTGGTTTATTAATGTGACAGTGTTTTACAGTGTGAAGGTTTATTTATAGCCTCTGAGGTTTGAAAGAATATGTGAAAAATTAAAGTAACTAAATGTGCTCTCATTTTCCCCAAAACACTCTAGATGGATTAGTTTCTTCTTAGCTAATGGCATTTTCTGTTCTGATTTCTGCTTTCATTCCCCAAAGTGAAGACACAACACATTTTCTATCATTTTAGCCAGAGATCTTGTAGTTCAGAGGAAAATGCTACAATGTCTAGTGTGCCATTTTTTTTTTTTAATTAATTAAGTTTTGGAAGTCCAGTAGCTCAAGTTGTAATCATATCTATATTATCTTGGTTATTTCGATCTCACCAGAAGTATGTTTGTCATGAGTTTTATCAGGGCTGCTGTAGTTTTCTTGTCATGGATAGGGGAGGCATAGGTCTGTCGCAACAGGCCATACGCACACTTGCATACGCTCCCGCTCAGAGCACCCAGGCTACAAAGATTAACCCAAGAAAAGAGTGTGTTTGTGAAGACTGCGTTCATCCCCTCGCCCCTGGGTGATTGTGGATGTGCATTTTCAGGGTGCTCTTCTTTTGCTTGTGAATTGTCTCCTCCGAGTGCCCAGGCAGAAAACTGTCAGATCACGTATTCAAGATAAGAATCATGGGTAATAAAAGCCTGTTGTGTAGCCCAGGGTAGCAAGCACTTTACTTTTTGCATTATGCAGCCACACCAGATTTCCAAACACTATTTTTACTGTTTTTATCTCCACTCCTTAGGCCTATTTGTTTTCAACAGATAAATGTGACCTGTCAGTTGTGGGCTAAGATATACCAAACAGATAAATGAAGCAGTCAGAATTTCAGTTAAATAATTGTAATGACTCTCAGTTGAGTTGAAGTAGAAGTAAAATTATGAGTGAAATAAAAATACAGTATTGAATGTTATACATGGATAGACTCTTGAGTTATGAAATCTATTGTAGATTTTTAAATGTACTCTTACAAGTTATTTTCTATGCTGCAACATAGTGGTGGGTGGTATGGTGATAAAAATCGAATCAATCTATTGTGGGAGGAACATTTAATCACAATCCATCTTATTCATAAATGCTCTTCTCTTGACTGTCATTTTTACTGTAACTATGCCAGTGTTAAAATATTAATAAAAAAGGAAATAGATAATATTATGTATTATAGGGATCAGATTATGTACGATGAATTTGTAATATAAATGGTTTCATGTAGCATTAGTCTTCTGTGTTATAGCCTATTTTTACCACATTGCCCACACCTACTACAACACTTACAAGTTATTACGGGACTATATATGCTTGCTAGTGGAAAAATACACTATACTTTATCATTTTAATACCAGAGTAAAGTTTTCTATTTATTCCTACATCATACATCCACTACATCCACTGTGCGGTACTGTCCACTCAGCTCTCCGCGTTGCCATAGCGACCAGGGCAGGAGCCAGGAGTACGAAGCTAAGGTTAGGAGGGAGAGAGCGCTCCAAACAAATTAATTACACCCCTCTTTCATCGTTTCATTTTGCTTATCTGGACTCTTCTCGGTAATCTTCTTTGTACGCCTTCTACCTCCCTGCTTCTTTTCTTAGTAAGACAAGGAAGGAGAAGGTGTTCCAGTATAAAATGACCCATCTATGTAGGCCATGGGAGCGTCCTTGACTATACAGGCTAGTGTGTGTGAGTGTTCGTCCCCTGCCTATCCCGTCTATCTAGGCCAGTCTTGATATGTGTGCTCCATAGACCACTTCCCAGCAGACCACAATCAGAGTGTGTGTGTGCGTGTAACTGCAGTGGAGGCATAATGGGCAAAACAGGCTTGATACAGGACTCTTTCCTCAGTGCATGTGTGGATGAATTTGTGTCCAGAAAGACTAAAATGTGTTCAGGGCTGCAGCCATATTGTATTTTTAAAGCTGCATTTTGTGTAGGAAAAAAGTCTATGTTTGAAAGTTTGAACGATGCGCTACCCTTTTCTATTCCTCTCCTTCTCAACCCCCTGTCATGGTCTCAGACAAACTAGGAAGTACAACAAGCAGCATTTTATTAAACTAAAAAATGCAATTAGCTGTGAATAAGATGTGCATTTTTAGATAAAATGTTATTTCTGGCAGATTCTAGTTCAAGAATTAAAAAAAAACATTTAACCAATCTGAGTGCTCCTGTATTGTGGAAGCATGTGATTGGTTGAAAACAAGTGTATCTGCGCTCTAAAACAAAAACCCTTATAATACAGCCCTGTCTTATGTTTTCTGGTATGCTGTAATGTTGACTGTAATCATTGTTGCTGCAGCTTTAAAGGGAAGCTACATCTGTCCAATTTTACTGGAGAGTAGGCCACATTACAATGTAGAAGTAGACCAGGCTTTCAATTGAACTAGCTTGGTTACGAAACTATAAAGAATAGACAGATTTTGTAGAACATTTGAGATTTACATTGTGTGCAAAGAATTGTTGATAAAGTGGATTTCCAGGTACTACAATAGCTTAAAAAGAGCAGGTGACATTGGTAAAACACACACACAAATTGACAGGCAAGTACTGTAGATTTATTGTTATAGCTGGTTGCAATGTTTGGCAAACTGCCTTGGATGGAACAACGAAATAAAACGTTGCATATTGAATAAAAGCCAGGCTATCTTCTCAAACTGTATCTAAATTCAGACTAAAACCAGAAACACTGAGCATGAATTAATAAAGCCATAATTAAAAATGCAAGAATATAGAATAGGGATTTATGGTGGCATATATAAAGCATTCACGGCACCAACCTGCAGCCTCTTCTTGCTTCTGGATCTTTAGTATGTGCTGTATCAGCTGCACTTTGAGCCTTTTATGTAGGGATGTTATACGTCCCCCATACTGAAGGACACCTCAGTTATGTGCACCACGAATGTAAAAAGTGTTTTATGTTAGGTTTACTCCGCGCAAAATATTGATCCTGGTTGTGTGTGTGGTTTATACCAAAGTCACCCAGTATGGAAATGAGATTGAGGACCATTTCTAAAAGACCAAGTGGGCGTGGCATTGGAAGTCAGATGTAACTGTTGCTATCTCTCTTTATATCCCTTCCTCCATACACTTTGGGCATCGTTACTTCTTCTCACCTCTGCGTGTGTCTTTTTTTTAATCTCCTCTCTCGCCGCTCACCTCCGCCTTGCTTTTGTGATTTGTATTCTAGATCAATATGTCTGAGCGACCAGAGATGATAGGGTTTGTGACGAGGGATTGGCTTGGCGCCTGTAGTGATGTCACCAGAAACAGGAGGCGCGACATCGCCTGTCTGTTGTCATGTCAACCAGAAGAGAGAGATTCAACTTCATATTTGCTACAAAAAGATAGAAAGTATTTAGAAGTTGAAAAACAAGGAGCAGTGAATATCTGGACTACAGCATATTCCAAATTCACAAAAAAAATGAGGGAAGCAGGGCTAATAGTGGGGAGAAGTCGTATGGGTTTTTGCAGTAGCGGCTAAATTCTGTAGCTCTGAATGCTAATAAACATAATCTTTACTAAGACTAATCAGTATCACTTTACATGTTTACTTGTGTTGAAAGATATGACATGTCACACTTTCGCTTTAGAATGTTTGGGTCATCTGTTACCAAACCAATCAACAAACAAGTTATCTGTTGACCAAGAGTTACCGAGAATATGTCCTTTTGTGTGGTGTGTTTGCTGTGAAATGCTTCTGAAAATGTAACTGAAGTATATCATGGCCAGAGTAGGATTACATGTAGGGTGTGGTTGCATCACTAAAAGTTGGACACCTATATTTAGAATGAATGTTTTTTGTATTCGTATTAATTCCAGTATTTATTTTAATGCCTAAAATAAAAATAAAAAACCTATAGCAGCATTACATGACAATGACAAAGTTAGAGACAAACTTTAGAAAATGTATGTGCTGTACAGTATATAGTAAATCACACTGTATTCCTGTGAGCTTCATCCCAAAGAAATTAACAATACTGCAAGTTAGCATACTGAATAGCATATAAAGGTTCAATATCCTCATATAGCACACCTCTGTCTATATGTATAGCTAATCTACTGAGTGCATGTCATTCAGTTGTTGTCATTTGAGTCTTGAGTTTTGCGCAGTGCCTCAGAGTCAGTGTGAAATGTCATCTTGAGCCCTGGCTGAGCCCGCTGGTTGCGTGCGTGCGGCGTGATAAAGTTGATGATTAACGACATTACCTCAACGTGGCAGACGGGTAACCATGGTGATATTACATTAAACAAACAGTCTGGTTGAACACGAGCAAAAAAAAAAAAAAAAAAAAAAAACGAAGGGAAAGTGTAGAAGAAAGGGTGGATGCAGGGGGCCGATAAACAAGATGAAAACCATTGGGGCAAAGGAGAGCACAAAGATAGTGCAATGTTTCTCTGGATGATTCATTGTGATTGTTATGATGTCCTGATAGCTTGTTCTCGCAGAACAGTGGAGGTCAGAATACAGCTTACACCCACAGAGGGTCACTGCAGTCAAGTATAATAAATGGCTAACATGTCAAGAATGAATGACACAACTTTTCTTCCTGGAAGTGTTTCATTGCCACTCTTGTACTCAATGATTTAAGGCCCCTCTCAGTCTGTTACCGTACTCTTAACTCATTTCTACTTTGGTATAGTGCATTCAGCTTTGCCCCGCAAGACATAAATACTTATTTTTTCTGTCTTTTTCATAATCATGTTAGGCAGGGACCATACACAGTGGTTAGCCCCTCTCCTGAATAGTACAAACTCTTGGTAACGTATGTCTAACCTAGTGGATCTCAAACTCTGGTGTGGGTACCCCTGGTGGTACACGGGCTCTCTCTAGTTGTTCTTGGACATGGCTCTGTCTTGCTTAGTCCTAGTTTAGTGATGTGGTTTCGACCTGGTTTAGTCCTAGACAAAAATGATTTAGTATAAGTTTATGTTTATCTCTAGTTTGGGCCGATAAACAAGATTAAGACCTGGTTTAGTTCTAGATTACACCTAAGACCTAATTTAGTCTTGGTTTAGATGTAGCTTAGGCCTATAGGTGACATACACTGTACATGGTCATCCACATGGTTAAAGTTGAAGCAGAAGCATAGTTAAAGCCTGGAAGATATTTTACCACTTGGCATACAAATGCAATAAAAAATATGTTTTAGCTTTTTTAAAACTGTTTAATATATTTCTATGGCATAAGTTTGGTGCATATTGCAACAGTTGAATAATTATGCCCATGTTTTAGTATTTCAGTTTGATCTCTCCAACGCTGCCAAACGGAGCCTATTATTATCCCCTCATTCACGTCTCATTGGCTTCTCTCTGTTTCTCATTTCTGTCTTAGCTGAGCAGGATCTTGATGGGCTCATTCTCTCATTCCTCTTTTTCCTTTTCTTGTCTGCTGTTCCTCTGTTGCATGTCCTGTCTCTCCCTCACCGGCTCAACAGTTTCCGTCCCTTTAGTCTGGGCTAATGAAGCTGAGATCTGCTCCAGGGCCATTTTCCTCTCTATCAATATTCCACGCCAATTACCAGGGTTGTTTTATTAACATACACAGGGAACCGTGTCATACTTCCCTCTCTTGTTATCGGAGCCAATGCACAATGAGTAAACAACGCAGTCGGACCTGCTCACCGCTGGTCAATGATTAGGGATTCATTTGGGAATTTTCTCTGTAGAATATAATGCATTTTTAAACATGTGTAGGAGAATATGTTATTGTACTACAGGGGTCTGAAAACTACCAGTGCATGATCAAACTCACCCTGGAAAATAGACTCGGGGCTGGCAAACAGACAATGTTTCGCTTAAACTTCACAATGGCTATTATGAATTGACCATTTTAACCAGATCTTTGGTCAGTGGGAGGAGGCTGGTGTACCTGGGGGAGAATCCTCAGTAACACAAGGAGGAAATGTATTGTATATTCATAATAGTTATTAACTTAAAACAGGAACAATTACTAATGTTACAAATTGGTCAAATAAAGGCTTGTTACTGAACGAATTTCATTCTAAACAGGCTAGAGGCACTTTTACCAGACTAGCATCTTGTTTTTGTGTACGACATGCCAGGCTCTCTGTGACTTTTGTCTTTATTACCTCACGCTGTTAAAACACCAACTTAGCGCCAGTGTAATAAATGCTAATATTCCCACATTTAACTTATGCTAATGCTAATTATTGCCAGCACTAACGGCTCGACAGCAGGTTGGTGAGTGTTAATGACGCAGGAAGTGGTGGCGCAACACAGTAGGCCTGATTAGAGCCCAGATGTGAACCTGGTAAACTAGTTCTTCAAGTGTTTCCCCATGGTACCCCAATAAATCAGTTATAAGGTATGTCTTGGGACCTCTACTTAGTATGTCCAAATGTTTCAGGCGAGTGCTGTAGTAGAAAAGCTGTCAAAATGATTTACTTCTATTCTAAATTCTACTGCAATAAATTGTTATTTTTTTGGTGTATAGACATTATAGATAGATAGTATTTTTCCATGATATAGGCTTACATTGTCTTAAGTATTTGAACTATATAACCACCACAAACCTGATCTCAGCATCACAGAGTCTTTCGTGGATTAGCATGAAATCTAAGAGTCTCCTTTCTTTCAAAAATGTGAATAAGTGAAGACAAAGAAGTTATGAGTACTATACTCTGTTTGCATTTTCTCATAATTAAATTAAATATAACAAATTCCATATTTTTTAAAGCTATATTTATACCATCATCTATTTGCAGAATATATTAATATGCACAATACATAAGACCAGAACTATAAAATATTGAAAATGGAGTCAGTATAGCCCCATAAATATATATCAGTGGATGTGGAATGATTAAAATAGATTTCAACTATTATTAGCTAATACTGATAGATAGACAGCAATGTCAGCAATGCCAGGCTGTCAAGTATAGACTGTTTCTCTTTTTCATCTAAATATAGCCATTAGACATTTTTCAGATGGCTTTATAACTCTCAATTAAAGCTTTGAGTACTTTATATAACTCTACAGCAGTTGTTGAGTAAGGCAAGCTCAGTGTATAGTCACTTATAGAATATTCATATGTACATTCTATCATTGTTTTAACTATATTGCATATCATAACGTATGAAATTCACGTGTTTAAGAGTGTATAGGCAAAGAACGTTTTTGTTTTGCCTGCCACAGCATTTAAGCAAAAACATTTATCACAGCTATTAAAATCCGCCCTATCTAACATCCACAAACACACTGGACAGAAACAACATCTGTGGCACTGGGCCAATCTAAGCTTTGATCTGAGGTCACGTCAAAGCCATTTTAGGGAAACTCGACTGTCATCTGCCCTCACTTATGTGCTGCTCTTGGCTCTCCAAAAAAGAGTAAACTCTGGAGAAAAGCACAGCTCGTCCTCTAAAAGAACAAAGTCATAGTGGTGTGCGCACAGTGTAAAGCCATACTGTCTACACATGTCAGAGCCCCTCCAATCTTTCATGTGTCACTCCTTCTTTGTCTCTTTGGCTTTTCACTTGGTCGCTGTCATGCCTCTATTCTGTTTAGTGTGTTGGCTGAGGTAGTTGCTTGAGTCACTTGGGTACAGTGTAGACGCATGTGGTATTTTTTAACAGTTACTAGAAATGAATATTAAGGCTCAGTGAGGTCTTAGTCGACTTGATTTGTATTAGTCCATTAGTCACATTCATTGTGCATCAATAAAGCTGGTGAAAATTATTACTTGATTGATTACTTTATTCAAAATAACAGTGTTAGTAATCTTTAAGATGGTTTTTAGGTTCAAATATATTTTATTGTCAAGTTTTCTTGACAAATTGATTTTACATCACTTGTTTGTGTTACACTCTGACAAACCCCTTCTCTTCTCAATTCTGGCTTAGTCGATTAATTGTTCTGCTGGGAATGACTTTAGTTGACAGACAGTTTCTTTAGTTGACCGCAGCCCTAGTGAATTGTCTTAGCACCAAACCACCAACCCTTTGATTAGTGGACAACCTGCTCTGTATCACTATTGCCCTAAGTATTAACAGCAGTAGAACTGTCAGCATATTAGTAGTAGTGCCTCGCGTTTTGATGCGATCATGGCCCACAATACCAAAAATATCACAATATGGCAATACTGCGATATAGTGCACACGATAACCTACTGCCATTCTACTCCAACCTACTTTTTATGAAATGCTGTTAATTTAATAATTAGAACAAAAAGTTACCTCACAAACATATAATAATATATGAACATTACAAAATATACATACATACATACATTACATATATATCAATAAAGCAGCTAGTAATATTGATAGAGTATTACCAAAAAAGTATCACAATAAATTGGAATATCAATATTTTTTAACTTGAATATTTTTTACTAAACTACATTATTCAAGCATTTCTTGCATCTCTTTGTGTTTGTGCCTTAACCTCCAGTTCAGGCATCTGGTGGCTATCAGAGTTAATCACCCAAGCTTCCTACAACTGCCTGTGACACACAATCCCACATGAACACAACCTGATGGCAGACTACACTGAGCTAGAAATCAACATGCATGGGGCAACGGTGGCAAAAGACCAAAAGGAATTGAAGCCAGTGTATTAATAGAGGGACAAGGGCTTGGATGAAGATAGATTGGATGCTATAAAGGTGGCCAGATGTGCGAAACAGGCTATCGCATGGAAGGACATGATAATGGCAACACAGTACTTCAGGAATAGATGTTAACAGGAGGTACTGTAGAAAATGCCAGGACAGCAAAAGCACTGCACTGTAAAAAGTCACAAAGTTAATACACAAATGTTGTGAGTTTTTGCATGAAAAATAGACGTAAAATGGAGATTAAATAACATAAAACCGTAAGGAAGAATTTGAGTTCAGTTTTACATTGTTAAGGGTCTTTGGGTCTAAGGGTCTTTATTTTGTCAGTATAACTTACAAGTGTGAGTTGCCGTTTTCAAACTCACCTTTAACTTATTTCACTAATTTGGTTGAATAAAAAAACAAAGTAAAAAAACTCCATCAAACTGACAAATAGACATTGTCAGTGAAAATCAAACTCACTTTCACATTAGTCAAAATCTGAATACAAAGTCCTATTAATTGCGCCTTCAATGTGACAGAAATAACAGTGTGAACAAGCAGAGGTCACAGAAAGTCAGGTTTAGGTGTGCTGGCTATTACGGGCGGTGCGATTTGGACAAAGACTTTTCACGGTCAGAGCTGGCAGTAATTTGCAGGGCAGAGTCAATGCATGGAGGACAGGTCGGGCACTGGATACAAAAAAAACACTTATGAAAGCAAGGCACAGAGACAAAGGCTAGGGGTGGGAGTTTGTTGGCATCTATAGTTTTGAACCGAGCAAGTACTTTATTATCGACAAACAAATAGTGTCGGTCAAGGACTGCACTGAGATGCAAATGTGGGTTTAGAAGAGATGTTGCATTTACTAAAGGACAAGTGGATCAAAGTAGAAATCAGCTTTAAAAAGGTAATAGGATCAAATGAATCAATATATTGAAACATATATACATAGTGATATAGTGCATATCTTTGCTATACTGAACAAGTTATTGCTTTACAGTATGTATTGCCAGTTTATAGAGACTTACACGACTAAACAGTGATTTCCCTACTGTCTAATTGCTTCGTGATCATGGTGCTATTTTGTCTAGTGTATAAAAAGCAGTGCACTCAAAGTTAGCCACAATGGCTGATGACTAATGGTCGATAATTATATCGGCGGAAGTTTTTGCCCTATCTTCTTCTAACTTGCTGGACAGTTACATATGATGAAGATGCTGAACTACACTGAGTTTGGTACTTCTTCGATTAATGATAATCGATTAATTAACAAATTAATGATTTTGAGCATTTTATTGGAGCCATTACTCCTAGTGAACGTTAACCAAATCTCATGAAGTTTGGCACAGTGACCCGGGTAAGGGTC
>JAVQKG010049246.1:0-11444 GCA_036025885.1 Hypseleotris bucephala
AACATCCAGGGCAGCAGTGACACAGAGGGTAAGCATTCGCCCTGCAACAGGAGGGTTGCCGGTTCGAATCCCTGCCCAGCGCATATTGTCGTTGTGTCGCTGGGCAAGACACTAAACCCGCATTGCTCATTAATGAGTGTGGTTGATGGTTGAATGTGATTGGTGTTCGGAGGGGTGTAGACGCATGGGGCGTTTCGCCGATATACATTTGCTGTCGTCACAACAGCGTGAGTCTAGTTTCCCATTTACACATTGTTAAGTCACAGTGACATTTGCCACCGAGGCTAAAAGTTACTTGCCAGTTTGGATTTTTACTTGCCACTGCTTACTTGTTTTGTATTAAAGCATATAACAGGGTGACATAAATATAATCTAGTCTGATTTTCTATGAAATTTTGGACAGTCACATTTTAATTAAGACATTGTTAACAGTCATTTTGAACTTGTCAATTGCAAAAATTTGAAATTAGTTGGAAATTTTTCTTAGCTGAAAAGTGCCAGCCCTTAACTAAATTAAATGAAATGGGGCAATGTAGCTATAGTGATACTAAATGTACTTGCCAAAATTCAAATCTACTTAGCTATAATTGGTTATAGTGCTAATGTCAATCCCAGCCTTTAACCTTAGATTTGCACCAATTTTTGACTAATAAACTGTATATGCTGAAATTGTTTTTGTGATCTAGTACAGCCCTAACCATACACATTTCCACTGTAGTGTGAACTCATTATTGTATACACTGTCCCACTTTGCTGGGAATCTTTAGATAGGATCGAAATGGCACATGCTGACTCAGGCCAAAGCTCTGGAGGAGGTGATGTGTGTCCAGTCCCAAATGAGCATTGGGACAGGCATATCCCCACTATCTCTCTCTAATTAGTGAGATGCACAAATCATAAATGATCACAGTGTAGTCTGTAACCACTAACCCACAGGCACAGTCAGGCAGATGGTTAGGAGAGACTGTGCACATACTAGACTTACCCAACACGTGTCCAATTTTAATTTGATAGTGTGGGGTTTCCATCTTAAGTGATCAACTTGTAAAGCAGGCTTAGTGTATTGTATTGCTGTAATGACAAGAAGTTTGAAGAGTAAGATGTAAAGTAAGGATGTTTACACAGAGAAAATGTATTGTGCTTTTTATATAACAGTGCACCAAATCCAAGCATAAGTGAGTTGTAAATGAGTAGGAGTTATGTTTTAAACAATGTACATTAACAACTTAGACTTATTATTTATTTTCTAAGATCCCTTTAATAATTGTCAAAGGCTGCTACATCTGAACTTTCTGCAATATCTTTCTGCTAATACTGTATACCCCCTTTACACACAATTTTCTAACTCCACCATTTTGGAACTGATTTCTTTGATCTGGCAGTTTTCTGTGTCAAGACCTAGTAACACATCTGGCATTTTGCTGGGAACTTTCTGGTGTAAATATGAGGCGGAACATTACTGGTAAAAACATGTATTTGTGTCAGGCAGGTGATGTCAACACACTGAAATACACCTAAGCCGTGACATTTTTATGTACTTTGAGACAATTGGTTGGTAACAAACAACTGTTTGTTAGCCTGGTATACCAGCCCCACCTCCCTTAAAAAATAATTTCTCAGCAATTTTGCAGATGGACCAATCCCAGGCTGTTTATGAACCATAGTGTTTTGTTGTCTGTGTCATAGAAAATTCACACAAGTCGTGTGGTGCACGTGTGGCTTTTTTGCATCATGTCCAATATTTCCTGATTGGTTTACTATATTTCCATAAACTACACCCTTGGAATTGAATGCAATCAATTAGGAAGAAGACATATTTAGGAAAAGAGTTAGATCTTGGCATACAGTATGTTGTGGTTTGCTGAAGCTATCTTAGATTTTTCATCCTGGAGTTGGTTTGTCTGACTTTCTGAATCTCCATTTGTTTTCTTATCTTTGTTTACATCTTGAAAGTCCAGACTTCCAAGCACAAGTTATGCACCATATTATTTATTCACTTCAGAAATCTATACCAAACCCAGCCAAGTGAGTCTTCTGTCTGCGGCTGACTCTTTCCTACAGTGCTGCTTTCTGCACCCTTACCTGCAGCCTCTCTTTCCAGTGATGGGTGCCACCAGGTCCGTCTGCAGCCTCCATAATTTGCTCTTCTCCGGCTCTGGTCACTCTTCAATCTCCGAGCCAAATTACTGTGTGTCTGTGTGTTTTCCCGGGCATGTCACCAGCTCCCCTCATCTGTTCTGGAATGCTCACCTTCATGTATTTGGGCGAGTGCCTCCATCTTGGACATCCTGGCCTGTTTGACTTTGTTTATTTGTCAATTTTGCCTGTTACCAGAGTGCAGTCATTCTAAGTTGTGTCTAAGTTACAAAATTTGTCATTGGAAAAATAAGGGTGTCTGTTTTCTCCTTTTGACTGTCCCCATTTAAAGACCCAGATAACACCTTGACCTGGTTTGCAGAAATTTAAATATGCAAGAGCTGTTGAAAATGACACATGGCTATCCTTGACCATGTTAATGGGCATAACTTATTATATTTATTTATTTATTTGTTTATTATTTAATAGGACATCATCTCTCATACTAAAGCACTTAGCCATAGCTAATCTGCAATGCCTGTTCCTATAGGGCGTTTACACTACTTAATAAAAGCTGCACCCAAAAACTCAGTAATAGTCCAGTGAACAAATGACTTTTTTTCTGTGGACCTGAAACTCCATGTGCTGCTTATTCCCCAATGACAGCCCGTTTACAGGCCCTATAAAAGTACAAATTAGGTCACCATTTTTTATTTTTGCGGGCACCAAAACCCAGTAAACAAGTAAAAAAACGGAAATATCAAAAAGTCACATTGGAAGTCGAGACAACAGCCCTCGCCGGGTCCGTCGGTTGCCACGGAGATGGCGGAGGGGGTCACAATGAAGCAGCTGTATGTTACATCGTGAGATTTAAACGCAGACAGACAATCAGACACTCTTACCAACTCCAGATGTATTGTGGGTACCAGGGGGGCAATTTAGTTCAAGTGCCTTCATCCGAGCACAACATGGACACACAAACATACACGGCGAAGTGGACGTGATTCACTGTGCTGAGTTACAACCCAATTTGCGGACAGAGTTCCGCTGATGACCTGGCAACCCAGCCCGTGCTTTATTTACTATCTGGCAGCCCGTTGTCACATTCATTTTCAAAGTAGTCCGTGGACAATGGCTCACCGCTGCTTATTTTTTGCCATTCATCCTTTGAGCTTAACTACTTGTAGGACAAACACTTGAGGTATCAACAGCAATGACAAGCTGACTAATGCCCCAAAAAGGCATGTTTACCCATCGCAATTTGTATAAACTGTTTGTAAATTTGTATAAGTGGGTCATTGTGACAAGAGTTAAAATTAAATTCAGTAGATGCATTATCACAGTGGTGTGTGTTTGCAGTTGGGTGTAGCAGATGGGGACGTGCCAAGCATGAAATCATTAGAGAAAATTAGAAAAATTGAATAGCTGCTGGTTTGGTTTGAACTTCCTGCAGACTCTCCATAAATACACAAATATGTACATAGTCTGAATCTGACACATCTTTGAATTACAACTTTTCTACAGAATTTAACTTTCTTTTCAGATTTGTCATTTGCAGGTTCCACACAAGGGAAACAATGCAATAAAATGCTTAGGATGAGAAGATCAGTTTGACTCGCTAAAAGAATATGGAAGTACTAATGCAATAATTGTACATGGTAGAAAACGTGTTTGCAAAAATGCAAGGTAAATATAGTAAACATTATAATAAAATAGAATAGAATATAAAGGTGCAGGTAGGATTAAATAAGGTGTAAGGAGAGTATTGGAGTTATGGAGGACATTTATCAATACAGTTTTCACCAGGTTTTGGTAATTAGATTTTTGTTCTTTTATAATGTTTTAAGTTATTATGCTTATTTACCAGACAGTTGTAGTTTATTCAGTTGTATGAATTGTTTTTTAATTATTGTAATATTATCGTTAATCACAAGTATTATGGCCACAATAATCGTGATAGGTCCCATGTCTATTTGGGGCCCTAATCAGCTGCCCATTTTTGCCTAACGCTAGCGCCACCTCTGGTTAAGAGAAGGGTTATTTGTGTTACAATATGGATAAATAGCAGTGAATATGTATTTTAGGCCTATTGAAATTGAAATAAAATTACAATGTTGGTTTGCTTCTGAGATTAAAGTCAGCGACTGAAAATCTAAGAAAGCTAATAGTAAAGTGTGAGTCAAGGTGAGTCATTGATGTGTAGCTTTTGAGTATAATAGCAGTGTGGGGCTTTTTGTTTGAAACCTTTATTCATTCTTCTAAGATTTTCAAAAAGATAGCTGTGAGAAAGAATTAGAAAAATGTTTTTACAAAGTTCAAGGTAAGAAGAGGTGGAGGCGTAGGAACAGCACAATACACTTTTCTTCACTTTTCTTTTTGGTGAATGGTGGTGCATAGTGCAATTTGCAAACTATTTGTATTTTATAATGATTCAAACTGAGAAAAGTAAATGCTCAATCTTGTCAACAGCCCAACAAACCAACCAAGAAAATAAAACTCATCAATGGCAAAAGTCTATCCAAAGTGGAATTTAAAAATATAATTTACACAAAACGTTTTCACTAAAATGGGAAGTAGTACATAAATTGGTAGAGTGTCCACTGATCACAAGCTAATACTGTCTCCTTGGGCACAACATCATCACTGTGGATTGTATGAATATTGCTCCCATTTTTAGAGCATTTTGAGTGCCCAGAAGGATGCTATAAATTCAGCACATCACTATTATTATTAACTACCTGGCAAGGATATTCCATTAATGCTGCTATTATTGGTCCATCACATGAGTACTGTAAGAAGTGAGAAGAATGGGAGACTGTAGGTGTATAGGTTGTTATTTTGAGTGTCAGGACTGGAGCTTTCTTGGTGTAAATCTCTTTGGCTATGACAGGTGCAGTATAGCTCTCACACAGCAGCTGGATAAAAGTCTCCTGCCTGTATGTGTAAATGCTCTGCTTTAGTTTGATGTTGAAATATGTCTGTATGTTAAAAGAGGCGCCAGGTGGCCACATTACTTTACAGCAGTTTCATGGATGAAGTACCTCCATCCAGTCATCTTCAGGTAGAAACTCCTCACCTTGCAATATAGATCTTTTGTGGCTCAGTAGGATACAGTTTTTGGTAACACTTTTCAGTACAGCACAGTAATGATGTGGTAATGGTATGGTAATAAACAAGAAATAAACAGGAACCAATGTTGTAATTATGGTTAATTTTCCAGTAATTTCTGTGCAATTACCAACCCTAACCTCATATCCTAACCGTAATCACACATCACCCATAATTATTTAGTTATTCCATACCATGCTTCTATCTTGTTGCAATGCTAAATATATTGCATGGAATTACAAGGCTAATTATATAAAAAAGTTATTCACAATTAACCATATTAATTACTAGTCTATTACCTGTTTATTACTTGTTTATTACAATACTATTGCCATAGAATTGCGGTGCTGTAAAGTAAAGTGTGACCAAGAATCTTCAGGTAGAAACTCCTCACCTTGCACTATAGGTCTTTTGTAGCTCAGTAAGATCAGACACTATAGTTTTCGGCTTATAAATTTCTCCCGATCAAAGTGTGTCTTTTAAGGGGAAATGCTGCAGGTTTAAGGAACAAGTATAGCTCTCATAGTGGCACAGACATGACCGTCAAGCCGGACACTGACCTCAAAGCACAAACAAGCTCATTCATCTTCCCCTCGGCCTCATCTGCATGAATTTAAATAAGCCAAGTAAACAGTGAAGTGTTAGTTTGTTAGCAAGGCACTGAGCTCCTGGATTGGATTCTATTACATGTAATGTAGAAGAGAAACGCTCAATTACTTATGTGTGTGTGTGTGTTGGCTTGTGTGTGTTTGTGTTGGCTTGTGTGTGTGTGCTGGCTTGTGTGTGTGTGTGTGTTGGCTTGTGTGTGTGTGTGCGCGCTGGCTTGTGTGTGTGTGTTGACTTGTGTGTGTTTGTGTTGACTTGTGTGTTGGCTTGTGTGTGTGTTGGCATGTGTGTGTGTGTGTAGGTGATAGTGTATATGTGTTATGCTAATAATCTCACGGAGTGTTGAAGCAATCAAAAAGCTCTCACTTTTAATCAGCGTCACATGAAGCGACACACACTCGACTGTAAACCAGTTTGACAACTCCAGTATGGCGGATATAACACTACAAACACACACCTGACAAATTATAAAAAGAAATAGATTCAGAGTTGGTGGTGCAAGCGCGTAATGTGGCAGAAGAAATTTATATGCATATTTAAAGCAGTCACACGTGCTGCTAAATGAGAGAAGAAATGACATAATTGATTCATGCTCCTGGATATTGATGGTTTTAATCATTATCATATTTGTAATGGGGGAAGACATATATAGATGTTTTAACAAATTACATAGCTGTCTAAACATTTATCACCGAGGACCTGTTTGTTTACCACAAAACATATTTACAAGAATGAATAAATAAAATAAAGAAATATAAGCCTCTACAAAGATTTAAATTTAAATAGCCTATATATACTTACAACTCAAAAAACTAAGATTATGTTTGCGTTTGAAGATATAGATTTTGGATGTCTTCAGAGAATATAAGAATGCTATTGTGAGTTGCACACAAGATTTTCACAATGGGTGCTCCTGGAAATCCTGATATAACAAATCTAAATTAAAAAAAGTTTTTTTCACAACTTTCATACACGCAGTATATTATTTACTTTTTAAGTGTTCTTGTTTTATAGTGTTACTAAGTGGGTACCTTAAGCTTATATAGTTGAGGAAAGCAATAACAAACACACAAAGCCAAAGCAGCGATAAAAGTCTGGCGATAAACGGAAAGACAGAGACAGAAAAACTCACGTTAAGTTGCTGTGTCTTGGTCGATTTGTGCCATTCACCAAATATCTGCAGAAGAGAGCCTGCCACTGATCTGTGTGGTTCTGTTGGATTGTGTTGAATCTCTGACTAACATCATTGATCCAACAAGAGCTTTAGGGATGACCTGCCACAACCTGCCACCGCGACACACTGAGAAGACGGATTAGAATTTATTTAGATATCTCTTTATCAAGTCACCCAAAGCTACACAGGCACTGAAGTAGAGCCATACCATTTTGAAGGTCACATCTAAAAAACACAGATTTAAAAAAAATATTTTTTGTGTTTGGAAAGCTTGTTTTTCCTGTGGATCATCTGCATACATAAATCAAATATCAATTTATATATTATGTCCCCACTAATAGGTTGTGTGTGACTGATGGCAATCCAAGGCACAATTTAGAATCACCATTTTTCCCAACACGTTTTTTGATGGACAGAAGTGGACAAGGAGAGAACCCATAGTAACACAGGGAGGGTTTGCAGACTCTGTCCTGAGTATTTTGGCTAGCCTGAGTATCAAACCCACAATCTTCATGTGGGTTGGCAAGAGCAGAAACCACTCTGACGCAGAATTTGTATTTAAAAAAGAATGGCACCTACAGAAAGACAAGACAAAACTAAGTTTATAATATTATATTATAGGTTTTATACTGCAGTACAGTTTAAACTTGAAATGCTCAAATCTTTACTTCTGGCTGCAGTCAAGGAGCAGACGTGCACTACTTGACATCAGTGTATTTCTAACAGATATATGGGTGCATTGAAGTGAAGCTGTGTTGAATTAAGGCAATAAAAGTGTAAATCTATCATGGAACAAAGTGAAGAGTGCATATAGTTGACACAAGTCTGATCATAAAGCAACAGTTATGAAGCGTCCTCTAGCCCACAGCCTTCATCAACTTGTGTTTACATCAAGTATGCACTCTATATACTGCAGGGTGACCATAAATCATGGATGGATTTGTGCTTTCAATGAATTTGAAATATTGATGTTTAGATCTCTGTGTTCAGCTTTGGTCTGACAAGCTTCTCTTTTTTTCTTTCTCTGTTGTTGCTGCTCCGCTCTAGATTGGTGTCAAGTGCATCGACCACACACACAGTCTTTTTCCCTAACAAGTAGTACACATTCATTACATTTTGTGCCCACTGTGTGGGTTCTCTGCACTTGACACCAATCTGCCCCGAGGCAGGAGAGTGTGCCGCCCACTTAGGCTCCTCTCTCTCCCCTCTACCATCGCCTCTGCCTGTGCTGCCTTCCACCTTGATCCACTTGGCTGAAGTAGGACTCTAATTGGCTATACAATGTCAGAGAAACCGCACGTGTGTGGCCAAAAGGAGAAAGTGTGTATTGACTTTGTTCAGTAAAACACAGACTAATATTCTGAAGCCCCAGAGTGGCCCCCAGAGGCACCAAAGTTCACATACTTATTTTGGAGCTAAAATACTTTTCATAAATGAGCTGATATTCTCACTACATTTTAAAAATAATTCCCCTGCTTTCTAACCTTGACATTAATATCTCAAATATCTGTGTCCATCTGAAATGGTAGATGGTGGTAAATACTAAATACAGTATGTGATATGTGGAGTGCACTCTGCATTTCAATGAGATTTCTGCTTCCTTCCACATGAGAAGAACATGTGTCGGCTGGATAGGTTAATTGGGAGCTTGGTATAGCCATAGGCGGATTTGATAGTGCATTATCTCTCATGTATCTTTCTCCATCAGAGGTCATTTTGAGCAGCAGTGCCCCAAGCAAGTATTTTGATTTTTTAAAACTCTGATACAATGCAGTTCTATTAAATATTTGTTACATAAGCTTTGCCTGTCATTATTTATCCCCCAACTGCAGGTGCGGCTAAAGTCTGTAGCTTGGGGTTACTCTTCACAATGGTAAGTTATATCTCTTTACCACAAGCACTACTCAGCTCGACTTAGCTCCACTCTACCTGTTTTTCACCATTTTCCATTAGCGGTTAGAACCTGGGACCAGGTACTATTTTAGGGCTTGTTCTCCTGGGTTCCAAGTGAGCCGAGCTGATACTAAAACAGATTGCCTGCTACTGTTAGGCTGGAATGCTGGCAGTAGACAAGTCATTGGCTGAGAGGTGCGTTGTCCTGCCCACATTTATGTTGAACTCTAAATAATTCTACTGCAATGGAAAACAAATAGAGCCAAGTAGAGAGGAGTAGAGTCGAAAAGAGCTAGTGGGCTTTACATAGATGACAACAAAATACACACACTAACAGAAAACATATCATTTAAACATTTATTCATGAGGGGCAATTTTGATCCAGCAGTTTACCACTAGTCATGCTGTTTTTTATAAAGTGTAAAAAACCCAGAGAGAACCAAAGGGTGAACATACGGGGAGGGCATGTGTCATTTTGCGGATACATAGTATATACTTTTACTGTGTTGTAAAGAACATGCATTTACACATGTCTACATTTATCACACATGGACAGATGGACCAACACATTACACACACTGTAAAATTAATGGATCATGTGATGGCCAATCAGATGCTCAGCAGGTTGGGTCAATAGCCAGTCAAACAGCTGGTGTGTGGATGAGATGGAGGTGTTTTATTGTCACCTCAGGACATCTGACCTTCATGGTGGCACAGTGGCTAAGTGGTTAGCTCTGTCGCCATACAGTAAGAAGGTCTCAGGTTAGATTTCTGGATTTTCTGGGGCCTTAAGTTAAGTTAGCATGTTCTTTTTGTGTCTGGGGGGGTTATCAAGGTACTTTAGTTCCCTCCGTCAAGGTGACAATGTATAATTTAAAGGAACAATAATAATAATGCATACCACTTATATAGTGTGATTCAAGATACCTTTACAGTTGCATTATTCGTTCACTCCACAGTCACACAGGTGGTGGTAAGCCATCTATGTAGCCACAGCTGCCTTGGGGCACACTGGCCACCAATATACACCAATCACACAACCAGATTTATAAATTGGCAATGTGGGTCAAGTGTCTTGCCCAGGGACACAACAACCGGCTAGGGGGGAATTTGAACTAGCTACCCTCTGGTTGCTGGGCGAATGCTTACCCACTGCACCACTGCTGTCCCAAAACAAACTATATAGAGAGGGCAAATCTTCTAGCAATAGATTTCAGGAATCTGTCTGACTATGAGGAGAACACTGCACAGCAGCCACTTACTGCTTCTGACATTTCCACGGTTGAAAGGATAGGTGAAATACAGAAAACACGTTCTCTGTAAACTTAACCTTAACTGACACAGCAAAGATTTGGCATCGCCTTCAGTATGTTTTATTATTAATGAAATACAGCTTTATATCAACTAATATTTCAAAACACCTGCACACATTACATTCCCGACCTACCTGCTATTGTAAAAGTATGTTAACAAGGCATACAACAAACTGTGGGAAGTATGCTACTTTGTATGTTTATCTGCATTTCTGATTTAGGAATTATTGGAGCATATTGTTTTTTGGGGGCTGAGTTGACTTCTTGTTCAAATTTGATCCACAAAACACAAAGGAAGTGGGCAAAGTTTTAACACCAAAATATCATTACTATCACAGCTTTTGTCCAAACCAGTCCTTGAATCTTGTGGCTGTGCTTACTTATTGTAGAATCAAAAATTACTACTAAACTACTTTTGCCAAAGAAAAAAATTGTGATTTGCCATAGCAACCTGTTAGACATAGTGGACAGTGGGCTATAGGCTGTAAATCTGAGGAACATGAGAGTGAATGATATTCTCAGATTAGTCTCAGTCTCCACGTGATAATCTGTGGTGCACACTGCTGTTTGTTTGGTCTCACACTGAATCTGTCAATAAGCTGCATATGTCACATGCACAGTTGTTATGTGCAAAGTAGCACAAAACATACACAAAATCAGTTTTATTTTTAAATGGTTTAGAACAATGTATTTTTCTACTCTATTCTGCACTATTCCTGGCTCAGTGGTGAGGTGATCGTGAATACAAATGACCAACAATGCTGTTTATGAGTCATGAGAGAAATGTCTTCAGACACAGAGGTTAAGGAAGAGTCTTAATCAAAGCAACACTAACTTTGACCTCTAGATAACAATATAGACTAATCTTCTAAATTATCAAATATGGATGCCACCATTGCATGTCTGAATATTGCTTTAAAAAATTGAAATCTTATATTGCGTTCTGTCACATTAAGATTAAGATTAAGACTTTATTGTCCTCAAGAGGAAATTTTGATGGGCTACAGTGCCACTTTACACTGCTTCACACATCTCATACACACTGAAAAAAGTGAAACATTGCTGTTGTTCATTCAAAATGTTTTTTTCTATTTGCTTTATAAAGAAATTTTAATTGTCCTGTTCAATTTAAATAATATAGTTTGAACTGGGGCGAATTCACATTTTTATGTTGGTGTAATTGTCTAATGTAAATCAGCAGTAATTTACAATAGTTAAATTGAGCCAATGAACTTTTGTTCATTGAGCACTCCTTGCGCATGTGATTCAACCCT
>JAVQKG010049281.1:0-12468 GCA_036025885.1 Hypseleotris bucephala
GTTTAAAGTAACATTTTTCCAATTGCATAATAAAACATAGGCGTGCTGAAATAAAGCAAGGTAACTTTTTAATTTATGTATGTGAAAATAATGCCAAATCTATTTAGTTTGAGTATTAATATGGCAGAAACTGGAAAATGTTGTTCATCCTTATGCTTACCATTTAATATCTGTGATATTTGACACCAAATACAAACCTAAAATTTGATATCAATAGCCTCTAACATTTCTGAATAATTATACTATAATTGCTACTAATGTTTAATTATCCTAGTTTGTGTTGTTGTTTCTGTTATTGGCTGAATGTCAAGGACTGCAACACTTTGAGAGCCAGTGAGGGACATCAGTTAGTTAGGACACTATTGAAAAACAAAGTATATCATATTTTTATTTGCCCAACTTCAGTGAGATGCACAGTAGCAGTGGTTTGTGATTCTCACTCTCGTTATGATTCTGGGTTCAATCTTTGACAACTATACGGTCATTCTGAATGAGACTGCATGTCCTCCCTGTGTCCATGTGTGTTCTCTTCTACCACCCAAATACATGCGTCAGCTTCTAAGAAGCATAACAGATTACTCAAACATACATGGATTAAACAGAATACAAGTCTTAATTCTGTATATAGAACATGGCAGGAAACCCAAATCAAAAAAAAATATTTCAAGTCTCATTCATTACCTACCCTGAAAATTTTATCCAAATCCATTCTGTAGTTTTTGAGTAATATTGCTTACAGAGTGATAAACAGACAAACGCTACTGAAACAATACCTCTTTGGTGGAGGTAGACATTGCCTCTTTAAATACGCAGTTGCTACAAAGTGATCCATTCTTGTCTAATCTTTGCTTTTCCTGATCCGACTACAGTCTTGTTGCTTTACTTACATGCATCACTGAAATTAACTACAACACAGAGTTAGTTTTGAAATCTGGGCTCAAACTCTGCTCAGTATCTCCTATATATTCATCGTAGCCGGCACTGAGCGGAGAAACTAGCCAAGAGGCGTGAATTATCTCATACAGACAGTTCTAGTGATAATTGACTGAAGGAATGCCAGCACTCACTGATGAACATGGAAACACTCCACTGTGCATCTCCAAATGGCTTTAGCAGGCTAATGTTGGTGTGTGGGGGAAAGATGAGCTCGCATACGGCACGGAGGTAATGTAGCTTCCAGTTCGGCTCATTTTCTCAGAAGGAAATAGAGAGATAATCTGGACCCCCCGAAGGCCTGTGAGATTGAAAGCCTGGCGAGCGGAAAGGCCAAATAACTAAGTGAAATTAGAAGTAAATGTGGGCCAAAGTTGACGCCCATTTCACTCCTCTGTCATTTACTCTTTACTTTGTCACTTTTGTCAGTTTCACACTTTTGCACATAAAGGAAGAATGAATTTGACAGCTCAATGCCCAGTATTATCATATGGGTTTGTAACTACGTGCTTCAAACAATAGAATTTACCCTGCCTTTTGGCACTATGCTGCATGCTTCCCCATCACGTCAATACAAGGAAGACCAATGAATATTTATGAATCAATTAGTAATGCTCCACAATTCAAAAATATAATTAACATAAAATAATAAATAAAATAGAGGCTAAACAATTTCTCAAAACGGTATATATATTATAATGAACCAAATGAACCTTTTTGGAAATTCATTGAGTTTTCACACTCTGGTGTCACAGCTGCCCTGGGACAGACACAATAGCTGTGGCAACCAAATCATGAAAACAAGCCTCCCCGACCACCACCAAACACACCACAACAATCACAATACTTTAAGGTATGGTGAGTATGTACGGTAAGTGTCTTGCCCAAGGATCAGGGATCAAACCACAAACCTTCCAATTAGTAGACTATCCACCTGAGCCAATTGACACCCGTTATACGTCTTGCATTAGTAGGTCTAATTTTGGGCTTTTCTGGCATGAGATAGACAAAAGTTTGGTGAATGTAAAATAACTTTGAAACTGGAACAACACACAACCTCATCATGAGCAAGTCTTTTTCACAATGTCTAATACTGAATAACTAAGAAAGCAGTAGTAGCTCTCTGTACAGCAGACACTTACAAGTTATTGAAAGGTCCAGACCACATTAACACAAGGACACTCTGAGAATGTACTGTAAACCGAATAAGCTTTTAAAGCATAAATGGCCCTTCTCTGGTCTTCACTAACCCTCAGAAAAGTAGCATTGATTCTTCCAGTTCACTTTTTCTTTTCGAGGCCCACCCTTGAAGTCTGCAGAAACTGAATCTGGACACCTTCTCCCCGGCTGATCCCTGAGGACCCACAGCCCTTTCCAGCACCACAGTGGAAGTACCCCATACATAATGCATCACCATCCAGGCCTATTTCGGAGCAGAGAGGGAGGCAAAAAATAGAGAGAAACACAGAGCTTCCTGGGCTCCTGCAATCAGTCCCACAGTAACTCTCGTGTTTCTGTGGAAAACGAGGTCTTGTTCCAAACCGTACGGAATTACCAAGAGGAACACATGAAATATTTAGCATTGTCATCCCCTCCTTCTCCTCTCTTTTGGCGCTCAAACTCAAACTTCCTGCAGGGAAAAAAGCACAGGATGGAGAAGGTATATTTTGGTCCCATGATTATTAGTTTGTGTGTTTGGCAGGAGAGGCTGATGTGAGGAAAAAACTCCATAGCCTGGCCATCCGCAACTAAATCATTTCCTATTCTATACAAAGAATCTCTTGTTGATTGCATTCAATTTCAACAACAGAGTTTACAGGTATACTAAACTGATCACAAACACTCGACATGATGCTAAAAAGCCACACATAGCCACATATCTTGTTAATAAAGATGTCACTATAGGAAAGATTGTATATGACATGGACAACATAACACAAGTCGCTGTGGCAATATTTGATTCATTTGACACCAAATCCATTACACATAAAGTCAAAGAATAGAAGTTGTGCAAGGTATAAGGTTTCTGTGAACCAAAGTGCTTTCCAAAAGTGCATGAATAAAAATATAAAAACAAATAGAGACAAATTACAGATAAATAAAAAGAAATAAACAAAATGTTTTGCTTTAAACAAAAACAAATTATTGATCTCCGTAATCCAGGAGGTAATGAATTCCACATCTTTTGGACCTGCTTCAGCCCATTGTTTATCTTAAGAAAAACACAATTTGATATAGCTTTTTAACTTTTAACATTACCTCAACCCATTAACTTTAGTCAACATTTTGATACAATTTAAAATTAGTGTAAGCCTATAATGAATAGTTTTTTTCTTGATTAATTCGATTTTGTAATTGAGAGAAGCAATTAGTTGACTTTGAAATATGATTAATAGCACAGCCCTTGTTTAGCAGCTATTAAACACATATTTTATAACTTGCAGATTATAGTCCAGTTGAACAGCTCTATGCACTGACTCTATAGCTTAGGTCAGAATCACAGGCTTTACCCTCAGGGGATTTGATGACACACACAAAGGTGCAACGTGGGACTTGATTTATGTTTGGTGGGGGGCTGCAGTAGAATGGGCCAGTATATAGGCTCATATAGGTGCAATCCAGGCAGTGTAGCAGTGATGATAGCTGTGTGAGGCGTGGCTTTCAGCACATGCATAAAACCACAAACCACCATTGGCAGGCACATATGTACATGTATATATTTATGATGGTATACAAATGCACTCAGCACTCTGAAGGTTGGGGCACACCTACACACAGATGACCTTGACAATGAAAATGCTTCCACAGGTTTGAATGCATCTCTTTGCCGTCTCAATAGGCATTATCTATAGACATCAAGCCATTCCCAGCAGCAAACCGGTTATTTTGTGCACTATAGAGGGGCAGTATTTTTGGTAGAAAGGGAAACTAAGTGAGTCATTCATTTAGCTCATTTTCCGACAGAAAACATTTTGCGTAAACCAATGTAAAATGTAAACAGAGAGAAGTGAAGAAAAACTAAATCAAACAATGAGTATGACTGAATGCAACCTATTGATGCAATGGATGTGCAAAAAATCATGTAGTTCCCAATAAGACTGGATATAATGGGAAGGGAGAGCAGACACCCTGACCTCTCCTTGTGCAACAGAAAGCCCACAATGTTGAGTATTCACTAAATTCTGAATTCCACAGACTGGACACTTTTTAGGTAGACCTTGTAACTATTAAAATGGCACCAAATGTGGTCTTAAGCTGCTTGCTTGCTCACCTGTTTTATGTCATCTTGTGTGCTCAGGGCTAGTTTGAGCTAATGTTTCCTTTTTTGCTATCTAAGTTAGTTAGTTTTAGTTTGTTTTTCACACCGTACAGTCTTATTTTCTCGATTAATACAATAATAGTATATATTACAAATTGTATTAAATTATATTATCTAAGGAGTGTGTGAAATAATAATCTGGAAACAAGAATACATTTCATTGGGAACACTAAAATAGCTCACCTCTATTTAGCAGTAAGAAAGCATTAATAAACATGTAGTAAACAACAATGAATAAGCAGTTTGAAGATGCTTAATTAAACCTGAAAACCTTGAGTATATCCCAGTTGATACCTAATAAAGTGGCCAGTGAGTAAATATGCTAAATCCCATGCTATCAGTGTTATTGATATATACATCCTCATACATCATGGAGAGGATAAAAGTAAAAATGATTCAGTTAGGTGGGATCAAAAAGCTATTGTCTTCTATTCTCACCGGGACATCAAAGTACACAGACACTGCACTATTACAGCCCATGGGTGGGATGGGAACACAATAGAAATATATCTATTCTATTCTTAATATATCTATACTCTTTGTAAAGCGTCTTTGGGTATCTAGAAAAGTGCTATATAATTGCGTTGTGTTACTCCCCACTGAAATGTGACTAGGCTTTGTATAACACAGACAGACACAATTTTCAAGGACCTTTCTCCTTTGAAGCTAACAAATTGAAGGGACTGTATCATGCCATTTTTAAGCGTGTTTACCTCTAGCTTACATCCCACCTTTATGATTTAAAAGTTAGAATATGTATATACATTTACTGCTTTATGGGGACCTCCTGAGAAAGTCATTGCCTCAAACATGTACAGTATGTATTTCAAATGCACATAAATACATACAGTAGGTAGACCTTGGACAGGTTGTAGAGATCCCCAGAAGTCTGAAAAGAGGAAGTGTCTGGGGAGAGGGAAGACTGGACATCTCTGGTCGGACTTCTGCTTCTGCAACCTGGTTCTGATTATTACAAAATGGTAGAGAGCTATAGAGACACAGCATGTGATCAAAAATATACAACAGATCCAACTGAGATACACAAGGATATCTCTAAGGAAGAGAGAGGGATCATGGCAAAAAAGAAAAAGAAAGTTATGGAGATCCTAAAATGCCAAAAAGAATTAATCAACCTATAAAAGTATATAATCAAGAAAAACTAGAACAATAAGTCTAATAGGGCTAAATCACGAACAAAAGACAGGGCTAAACTAGGACTAAATTAGGATTAAACCAAGGACTAAACCAAGACTAAACCTGGCTTTATCAGTTTGATTGGATTTTTCAATAATCAGCACATATGTCTGTAATTCTGTATAAGACTTAATAAAATGTTAGGTTTATATATAGCAGGCCATTTTCCAAGGTCTAACCCGCCTAAGGCCCATAGTGGCTGGCATAGCCTCTAGGTACCACTGACTCTTCAAGGAAATAACATAAAGAAAATAAAAAAACATGAAAGAAAAAGAAATATGTTGCTAAAATAAGAAAGTCCAGACTGATGCATTGCCATGAGTGGGATGACTAACTAATAGGAAAAACATATCAAACCCTTTTAGAGCATGATTCATAATATCAGTGCAGTTAAAAATAGGAACAAAGTATCTTGTCTTGTATCGAGCTAATGTTATAGATCGCAGGATGTGCCACTAGGTGTAAACTAGGCAGAATTCAAAATGAGTTGGAGTCTGTCATGCATTATTTAAATATCCTAATTGCATTTGCATACGTTTATGAGTTCCTCTGTTTGAACCACACCAAAGGGAGCTGTGTGTTTAGGTGTTGCTTCACTCTCATCTCTGATCTGTTTTCAAAATGAATCAAGGCATATTCTTAAATTTTCTCATAACCATTTTATGTGTTTGATGTTTAAATATGAGGGCGTACACAAATTACATTTCAACTCCTTCCGATGGGCACACTTTTTATTTAAATGCCCTTTTAACTAGATGTTTTGGGTTAACTTTGATATAGTACAAACGTAAGACCCGTGACTACTTCTTCATGAGGAGAGTTCACGATTGTGTTGCAACATTGCCCCACTGTGGTGACTTCAGAAACATGTTCTTTTTACTACAATTTTCTATCTCAATTCAATAGTCCTATCTTTTTCATCTTTTTCTGCTTATTCCTATTAGACATTGTTTTGGAGCCTATATCAGCAACTATGGGCCTGAGGTGGGGGACAATCTAGACAATAGCCAATTAGTTCAGACAAAGACAATTAAGCATTCATCTCTCTCATCCATTAACTAAAACACACATGTCTTTGGGTGGTGGGGAAGCTAATAGTACCCAGAGAGAACCCACAGTAACATGGGGAGCACATGCAGACTCCACTAAGGTAGTTGTAAACTCTGTCACAATGCATTTCGTGGCTTTATTAATTTGTCATTTCAATTTGATGGGTTCCGATTTCAAATATCACTTGCAAAAATTACAGTATATGCCTGACGATGTACTGTTAAAAGAGCATTATAAACATTTGATTGTACAACATGTCTGTGTGTCTGCCAAACAACTAACTGGCCATTGTCCATTGTGTATTCTACCTTATTTGTTTTATTATGAATGGAATTTTTTATTGCAAATTTAGTAGTAGTAGTAACCATTTATTCTGAAATCACATATTTTGATAAGTGATTAGATATGTGCCAACTACTCACTCACTTTGATCATGTTCTAATGCAAAAGGTACAATGAGTGCAATTGGGTCATTTGTGGGTGAAAGATTAGTGAGGATTGACAAATCTTATCAGCTCTGATAAAGAAACACACTACTCACCTCAACTTTGACCGTACACCACTTCTGACTGAGGAGCAGCTCAATGTCTCATACTATTGTCAAACATTTACACCTTACAATTAGCAGGTCTGAACCAGAACTAAAAAGACTAAAGTGGTTCTCAAACTGTGGCACGTGGGCTCTCTCTGGTGGTACTTGGACCTGGATTTGTCCTGCTTAGTCCTGGTTCAGTGCTTTGGTTTAGACCTAGTTTAGTCCTGGTTTAGACCTGGTTTAGATCTGGTTCAAAGCTGGAGTAGTCACGCTTTATGTTTATATCTAGTTTGGACATGATTTAGACCTGTTGTAGTCCTAGATTACACTCGATTAAGACCTAATTTAGTCTTGGTTTAGATGTAGGATAGTCCTAGGTAGTACTTGTCACCAATATTTTCTAAGAGTGAAATATCTGGGAACCACGTGACTAAACCAAGACTAAAGTAGGAAGAAAATCAGATATAAACTAAACCAGTGCACTGTGGTTTTCCAAATGTAAATCTATATGAAGACTGTGGTGTCTTTGAAAGCACTTCAGCTGCCCTCTGAGTGAGATCAAGTGTTTTTTCAATCATGGCTGCCTCTGTGAGATGTCTTGGCTGATATCAGAACAAATAATGTTTCTTTGAGAAAAAACTGTGGTTTGTGGGTCATTCAATCAATTCAAGGCATATAAACACTCACTGGACCCTTTATTAAGAAGAAACTGTATCTAATAAAGTGGAACTCAGTGTGGTCTTCTGTTCTTTGGCTTGCTTTAGGTTTTGTCATCTTGTGCATTTAGAAGTTATTGCATGCAGACTTTGATGTAATGAGTGATTATGTGTTTTTTGTTCAACATGGTATTTTTGACTGCTCAATGGATATGGTACACTGCCGGGCCAAAAACTAAGTTGCCACCTGGATATAAAAAAGCAAAAAAGGTGTCATTGGTCAAATCTTGGTTCAGCAAAATTATTTGAGCAAAGAATGAGGTCACCTGAATATACTGAATGACCAAGTTATCCCATCAATGGATTTTCTTCTTCCCTGACTCTTCCATCATCAATACAAGATCTTGGTGAAAAATTGGACCGAAATAAATCTTGTGACATTGCAGAGGCTTTTACAATCAATGCTAATGGCGGTCCAACCAAATACTAGTGTGGCAATCTTGGCTGGGCATTGTCATTTTTTAAAGCAACATGGTTGTGGTGAAAATTTTCAATCCTCATTTTCTGAAACACCAACCAACCATGTCCGAAGTCACTTAAATTTCCTCCTTGATGATTGGTTTGAACTTTAGCAGGTTTGTCTTATGTACTCGACTAAATACCTAATAAAGTAGACAGTGGGTGTATTTGAATAATATAAGCATATTCTCTCTCAGTGTTTTTCTGATCTTGCAGGACTGAGTGATTGAAGTGTATCTTAAATGGCTGCTGCTCTGAGTGAAGAAACTTTATCTAAAAAGTCTCTTAATTTTATGCTGTGAAAATTTGCTGAGTCCTGTGTAAACCAGCAGAATTCCTTTCCTTGAAATTGAGAAATGAACTTGTGCAGGTAGCTATGCAAGCAGCTTTTCGCCTTTTTCTTCTTTCCAAGGCACATAAGACTGACTGAGGCAAAGCTTGAAGGAAGGAAGTGCAAATTTGAAACATTATATTACAGAAAGTGCATCCACAGCCAGTTAAAGGTATAGTCCATAATAAGAAAAGGTATAAAACAAAACATGATAATAAAATTGATTATTTGATCTTGTTCTATGATGTAGTAAGATGTCTGTAGTCTGTAGGGACCAGGGGATTGACTAAAATAAAGCTCAAATACTATTGGTTAAAGTGGTATCCTACAAAGTTTGATCGGATGTTGCTGTAGTGGCCAGGGGAGGGACTAATGTAAAATAGTAATTATGACTGACTACCTACTTAACATCATAGAACATGGACAGATTAGCCATTTCTTTAAGATTACTAGCATTTTTATTTTAGGAAACTTATGGACTACTTTTCATGAGTAACTGATTTGAATGCTTCAAACACACATTTTTGCAATTTTTAAGTAATCTCACTAGAGTACAATTTTGGAAAATAAAATTGTGAAGTGAATGAATATGATAGTGAATGTCTGCTTGTGCCTGTGTGTGCCCATAGTTGGATGATCTCCAGTCACTTGTGACCCAGAATGGGAAATAGAGGAAGGGTAGTTACGTGTTTGGAAATATCAGGATTTGGACATTGTTGCATATTTTTTGTCTGATTACATCAATATAAAAAATACTGAAAGACATTACTGTACATTAAGTAACTAAGTTATGTTTTTTGAATTACTTTTTACTTACACTTGGGTACCTGAGTATTTTTTTGTTATTAGGATGATGACTTTTTACTTCTTGAACAATGAACTGATTCAAATATCCAATAATGCCTACTAGTTCAATATTTTGCTGCTCTTCCCCACCCCTGGTTACATAGCTTGCATCAACATAGAGGGGGGTTGTGTAAACTACTAAGAATTTTTTTTTCTGTGCAAATGCTGCTCTGAACTTTATAACATACACACTGGTCATACCCTTTGGTCACACACACACTCACAAATAATCACACATACACACACAAAACTGCATGCTGTATAAATAGGGTTGGGCCCTTCATCTGGCTCTCTCATTTTGATAAACAGCCTAAAGGCAAACTCACCGGGGTTAAAATAAACTTACCTCAAACACAGTTAAAATGCCAGCCGATTATAATGGAAGGTGGGAAATGGTGAGCAATGAGAACTTTGAAGATGTCATGAAGGCTCTTGGTAAGTTGTTATTCAATGTAAGGTTTTTCAATTAACAAGAAGAGATTTAAATATTTAATGTTTTATCATGCAGTGGTCAATTTTGAAATGTTAGTCAAATGGCAAGGCTCGGAATAGGGTACTGACAATGTTCTGTAAATAAACATAGAAATGAATCAAGAATTTTAAACCAAAAAATACATTTAATTTCTCAATTTTTATGCTAATATACATCAATAGAGGTTTTACAGTAATGTGGTTGGTAAAAATGACAGACATATTTTGCTAATTAGTTTGCTAACTAGTTTCTTTGTCAAAAAGGGGTGAAAAAACTTTCACATTTCTACCTCCTCCATTTTTTTAATTGTCTGTAGTAAGAAAGTGGGTGTAGCAAGTAGAGGGAAAAGGGGTCTTAAAGGTGTAGCCTGTAGGTTTCCTAAAATAAAAAAGGTTGGAAATGTTTAGAATACTTCAGTGGGTGATCTGTCATATTAAGGTCCCATTCAAGTCCCAATTGAACAGGGTCAGATAGTCCATTTGAAGCATTTTAGTTTTTTATATTTAACTTTTTATTAATTTTGGACTACACCTGTAAAGGGGTATCTAATCTATCTATCTAGCCCTCTCTGAAGTGCCTGTTGTTGTTTTTTTTTTACCTTACACAAATAAATATTGACCCACAGCATTTTTATCCCATGCCAAAATACAGACACAAATTCGGACTACAGATCAGACAGGGGGGCCATCATCTTACAAAACGTTTTTAAAAACAGCTCTTTTTTGACACATTCTTGATCCAAGCCAGAAACACTTTTCATTATTCACAGCTCTATCTGCAATTCATAATATAACCTTGGTTCCAGCAGTCTTGCTTTGGAAATCTGTGAAAATCCTGAATATGGAATGTCTTGCACCTCTATTTCCATCAAGCGGATTGGAAAATGACATGCTTGGATATGGAAATAGGTCAGGAATATCGTTTAGACTGGTAAATATAGGGGGCCTCGTCTGTAAGAGTGATGGGGAGAAATTGAATTCTCACTATAGGCCAAATGGGATATGAATATGAAAATTGTTTGGGGTGGGTAGTTCTTGGAGGCAAGGAAAGGCCATATGTCAAACAGGGCGGAGAAACTCATTTAAGGCCTATTCTGACTCAGAGCAAGGTCATTTTAAAAGGGTAAATGGGACTGTCAAAACATTGGTCTGTGAAGAAGCATAATAAGTGGCCGTGGTGTCATATGTGTGTGTATGTGTGTGTGTGTGTGCGCTGCAAGGGTCTCTGGGCAAGACGATTATGAGTGACAAATGTCAAACTATCAAACTAAAAAAAGTGAAGTGGAAAAATGGAGTTACAAAGAAAACTTTACGATAACTTTTTTTGTACAGAAGGTTGGTGGTTCAGACGAACACTAAAATTCACTGCCGTTGTGTCCTTGGCAAGACACCTAACTCATGCTGTCACATGAATGTGCCCAAAGGTGGCTTGGAGTCTGTAATAATCATACCTGGACAATATGGTTAATATGTCTTTAGTGACACAGCAGTTGAAATGAGAATCGTTCTGCCAACCTTATAACTAGTGGGCCACGTACCACATAAGTCATTGCCGCAATCCCTGGGTTTATGCTGCTGTTGTGTCTTTGGGCAAGGCACTGCTCTTACTTTGCCAATAGTAGGCCTATATGAATGTGTTAGATAGTGGGATTGTAGTGGTGTTTTGGCTGTGGTTAGAAAGACTGTTGCCACATCTATGTCAGTCTGCCCCAGGGCATGTGAATTGAATGAATGAGTGGCATAATAAAGTATTTTGAGTGCCCAGAAACAACTATGCAAACCTAATTTTCTTTTTTCATTTGCAGACATTGACTTCGCCACCAGAAAGATAGCAGCCCACCTCCACCAGACCAAAGTCATTGTTCAAAATGGAGACAAGTTTGAGACGAAGACCCTAAGCACTTTCAGAAATTATGAAGTCAATTATACAGTTGGAGTGGAGTTTGAAGAATACACAAAGGGGCTGGACAGTAGGAAAGTCATGGTAAGGCTAAATTGTATTTCAAAATTCTCTTGGAGTTATTTATATCATTGGTCTTTATAACGTGTTTCTCAGACACTGGTCACCTGGGACGGGGACAAGCTGGTTTGTGTCCAAAAGGGTGAGAAGGAGAACCGTGGCTGGACACACTGGATTGAAGGAGATATGCTGCATCTGGTGAGAAAAATCAGTGTTCAAGTGTTTATACAATTTACTGACTTTTACTTATTGAATAGATTTTAATTCTGTTTGTAGTTTTTCCTTAACTGATGTTATTTTGAAATTGTATTAGAAGTACTTGAGTACAATCTTTCCACTCACTGTATATCACACAGGCCTTGCTTAATAATGTGACAAGTGAGAAAGCAGATTAAATCATATAATTGTTTGTAAAGATCAAATTCATTTTTGCTCAATTTTAGTTAAATATTTATTCATTACTACGTGTTTCACCAAATACTTTTTTATTTTTAATAATTTAGACATATATCTTCTGCTTGAGTTAGATTATAAGAATAATCTCATCTCATCTTCTACCGCTTATCCGGGGCCGGGTCGCGGAGGCAGTAGTCTTAGCAGAGATACCCAGACTTCCCTCTCCCCAGACACTTCAGCCAGCTCTTCCGGGGGAAT
>JAVQKG010049301.1:0-15499 GCA_036025885.1 Hypseleotris bucephala
TGGGTCCTTTTGCTGCAGAGCAGGAACCTGCTGTAAAACAGTTTTTAACTGAGTCAGGCCTGGTTAATCTTTGTATTTTAACCTTTTCCTGTTGAATAAATGAAATGAAAAAATGAAAAATGAACCTTAACCATAGCCATAACCTCAACTATATTCATAAACACTGCACAAATGGGATGTAGGATTCACTCGAGTCAAATCAGTTCAAATGCACTATGATTTGAGAAAAATATATTTCCCAATTTTTTATCTAGAATTCTGGTCACCCTATATAGGTCCAACGAAACCTCCCCATCTACTGTAAATCAGCACTAGGATTCAACAAGAGCTAAACCAGGATTACACCAGATTCAAACCAGGACTCTCCATAACAGCACACTGAACACTGGTAAAATTAATCCCATAAACTGAAGTGGAACAATCACATGTTGCCAGCGACTGACAGTTACTGTAAGTGTGTCACAAGTCGATACAAGTGTGTCCAGAGCACAGACAGAAAACAACATAGCCATTCTCTGGCCTCTCCACACTCGATTTAGCATGTTAACCCCGAGAAAAACACTTGCACTGTTTGAGCCATTCAGTTTAGGTGATATCTGAAGAAAACAGTATAAAGCAATAGGAATAGGACATATAGAAGACTTTATCTAAGAAATATTGAGCACTTTGCAAATGTTTTAGGCAAGTGTTTAGAGTAAAGCAGCAATGCCTTTTTTGTGCTGTCACTAATGTAAAGAGCGTGAGACAAACATTGACACATTGAATGCTCACTTTGCAATATGCTAACTGATTCAAAAATAAAGTTACTTTCAGATATACAACTTGCAAATGTTTATGAAAGCAGAACATTGTCAGCATGTCTTTAAACCTAGCTAAAACATTTGCACTGTACAGAGAACTGTATAAGTGGAAGGAAGTGAAGGAAGTGAACCCACAAAATGGCAACACTGACTAAAGTAAAACAACAGCACTTATAGTCCATTATAGTCCAAGTTCATTAATAGCTTTGATTATTTTACATTGTTGACATACTTCTTCCTTTCATGTCTGAAGTCTGTGTGTCCATTTCTAAGTCATGGTCTCCCAAGAAGCACATGACATGCTTTCTGCAGCTGCTGCTCTGTATGGCAAACAGCCATGACCAGCAAAAATTATCTGTGAAGACGACGACTCTCCAAACAGCAGCTACTTGACTGTGGTAGCAAGCTATAGCCATCCTGCGGTTTGTTATTGAATTATTGACTTGTGGAGGGTTTGGTAGATTTTATGTCAGGATTTCAACAGAACTGGTAGTTGTTGGTCTTCATCAGAGGCTGCTCCTCTTCTTCATGGTCACAAGACTGGTCACAGGGGCCATGGCAGCGCTTGGGTCTGTCACACTCTTCACCCTCGGTGACCTGCTGTGGCTGTGTCTGCTGCTGCTGATTCTGGTAGATTAGCTGTGAACATAAAGGCCAAAAGTGCATTCGTTTAAATTGACCTAATTGATCTAACACTGCTGCTTTAAAGCCCTACAGTGTACTAAATTATGTGTTATTGTGTATTATGTTACCCCTAAATGTGAATATAAAATAGGACATATAGAAGGTTGCTTAACTGCTACAGAAAAAACATAGAAATAGCCAAAATTACCAAGTCAGCCACAATCATATGCAGTTAAAGGTGGTCCATACCTCAGTGGTTCTCACATTTTCTATACCAAAAACCACCACAGAAAATATATGTTGTCCCAAGTACCACCTCTAACCCACATATAAACCAAAACTACATTAGGGTTTACTCTGGTGTAATCTAGGACTAAACCAGGTCTACTATACCTGCAGCTGTATGGTGAAGAACCATTAGTCTTGGTGTAATAAACTCACCTGCTCTTGTTCCTGCTCCTGTCCCATTTGCTCTCCCAATAGTCTTTGTATCATTGAACCAATCTTGCTGAAAGTAGGACGCTCTGTGGGCACCAGGTTCCAGCACATTTTCATGATCATATAGCTGCGAAGATAAGAAGATGTTCAGCCATGCTTTTGGTTTCGTAATCAAAAAAGGGACAGTATATGAAGCCAAATTATAGACTGATAAAGATAAGGGCTTATGGAGGTTTCGTTGACGTAGTTGGAGAGAAGAGACCTGTTCACAAACACAGCAGCTTCCTCCAGTCTCATTTTGTAGGCGTAAAATAGCAGTTACATGGCTTCCTAGCTTTGGGATCATGTGGCTAACAGGCAGAACTGAAGCATGACTCACAGCAGAACAACAGATGATTAGGCCCTGACTAAGACCGGGCCTTGAGTTTCCATGGTGTGACAAGCCATGGCGAATCGAGACACACACGCACACTATGCAGATATGAGGGCCCTTTATCCCATCTGTATTTGGGGCAGCTTGTTGAGTACACAGGACATTATGTTTCAATAGGGGTTAGAGCAGGTAACCAAAGTACATAAATTAACAAGAAGGAATAATGGAAGTGTTTCATAAAGCCACCTCATAGATCAGTGTGTTGCCTGATGTTAGATAATGCAAAAAATTGGGCAGAAAATAGACGCTTTGTGCAGTGGTAATAAATGTCACTTTTAGATACTTCAGAACAACTCTGTTTATTCATCGGAAGATATCTAAATCTATTAAAAGGGTTTCTTTTAACCTTGTACCTTAAGGTTTATTTCAAAAAGCAAAGAACAGTAAAGTATTCATTGTAACTGGTGTGTGAATCTGTAGCTTACGTACATCTCAGGTGGAGCAAAGTCAGGTTGGGACATCTGGTAGCCATGCTTCACCATTTTGTAAAACCTTGAGTCCACTGCAATGCTGGGATATGGGCTTTTGCCTGATACAAAATAAGCATATTTTAGTTAGTAATAGTAAATATAGTATTGTTGCATAGTTATTGTTTTGAGTTTCTGACCTAGGGAGAATATTTCCCATAAGAGGATACCATAGGACCACACATCGCTCTGAACAGTGTAGACACATTCAAAAATACTTTCAGGAGCCATCCACTTCACCGGTAAACGAGCCTTTAAAAAGCAAAAAATAAACCATCAAAACAGGTTTAATCATTCGGTTAATTCTTGAAAAGTTAATGGCACCGTATTTTACTATACGTATTATACTAATTCAACTTCTGAAATTTCTATAATGTTTTAAAATGGTTGAATCCTGTTTGCTGAGGCTCTGACTTTCTGAGGAGATAAATTGATTGGTTTCACGTTTCTTTATAGAAGAAAGACCATCTTGCTACTACTTGGCCGTAGTAAAGTGGGTGTGGCCAGCAGGGGTAAAGAGAGCCTTAAAGGGGCATGCGCATAAAAGCTTTTTTAGTGTAGAGAAGGCAATAGCTTTCAAAAAGACTTCCATAAATAATGCTCACATATTTGTAATTTGGGCAGCATTTATAGAAGAATACACATGGTAATCAACACAATATTTCGAATATATTGAAAAGGGCATTGCATGGCCACTATAATCCAATAAAAACTAGAGAAAATCTTACATTTCCTTTGACTACATAGTTGGAGTCATTCATTATGTCACGTGCTAAACCGAAGTCACAAATCTTTGCTTCTCTCCGGTCGGTTAGAAGGACATTCCTGGCTGCGACGTCCCGGTGAATACACTGCAAACAGCAAACAACAATGAGATCTGTTGTAATAGAAAGTTCTATATTTAGATACCGGTAGGATACAAGCCTAGAAAACAAAGCATCCAATGGGAAATACCCCTTGCAGCCTCCGTTACACAAATTAGACAGCCCTTATTATTAACACTTCAAAGAAATATCTTCTTTCATCCAAAAACACTGTGCTAGTGTTCTTAATATCTGTGTTACACTGTATACTGACTTTTTTATAGCCCTCGCTGTCACTGCATATTAGATATAAGCATGGATATTTTTAGTGTTGTTTTTTTTATTACTGAACTCACATTTTTACTTGCAAGAAAGTCCAAGCCCTGTGCAACTTGATAGGAAAACCTGAGCAGATCTTCTATGTCGAGCGACCAGTCAACATTCACTTCATTTACTGTATCTACAAAGAAAAGAATATCCATTAGACAAAAGGAAATAAAAAAACACAGAAAGTTAATGGTAATTGTGTAGAAGGAATAAATTACCTGGTGATGGATCAATGTTTGGGAGTTGGGTAGGTCTCATTTCTAAATAACTGCCTGAAGAGGTGCTGGAGATCCCACTGTCACTGTTAGACATAAAGACAGTTATACAGTTGTTTTTTTAATACCACTTTCTATGTATTTACCAAAACATGCCTTGAACAATAAAATATACCATCATCAGGACTAAAGTAGGTCAAAACCAGGTCACTGGGTGTCTAAACCAGGACTAAACCAGATTTTAACCACATCTAAACCAGCACTGGTTTTGGCCCACATATTAAATTTATACCATAATAAGACCAAAAGTGTTTCTAATTTGAATTGAACTAAGATCCAAGCTAGTACCACTAAAAAGGCCAGTTTACCACTATCCCACATAGTTGTGAACCATAAAATATCTGTAGATTGTAAAGCATTTGTACCTTCTGAGGAAGTATTTTTGATTGCAGACGACGTTCTTGTAGTCGTTTTCCATGATCTCAGGGATGTTCATCACAAAGTTCATGAAGTTCTCGGCTTTCTGACGTAGGAAGTTCAGGAGGTCACCCATACTGCAGTATTCAGTGATCACCAGCACTGGGCCTGAGGAGGTAGTGTGTTAAACTAGCTTACAAAATGTGATCATTATAGTTTATGTTGCAAGACAGACACAAAGAAGACATTATTATCAGTCTCACCTCCATATGTGCATGCACCCAGAAGGTTGACAATGTTCTTATGGTGTCCCAAATGACTAAGGATCTTTAGTTCAGACATGAGCGCTTCTCTTTCGTCTGTATGGGCACTAGCTACAGGAGCAACAATGCAAAATAACACACATACAGTATGCTTCAAAAGGATAACTTTTCATTATGGTAAAACATATAAATTTATATATTTTCCTATACAATGAATTTTACCTTTTAACATTTTTACAGCCACACGCATTACATTGTCCTCTTTTCCTAAACCATAGGCTGTAGCCTCAACAACTTTTCCAAAAGCACCAGCTCCAAGAATTTTTCCTGCTCACAAAAGAAAATAAATATGTCTTTACAACATTTTCATTGAAAACTGTTTTGACAGATGGATAAGCTAGCTCCTTACCTAGTTTGAGCTTATCCCTTGGGAACTCCCATTTCTCATTGTAAGGAAGCTGAGTGGGATCAATAAAGGTGTAATTATTCCCATCACTGGCCTCAATAATTTTCCAGCGAATTTCATATCTTGGTTTCTAAAAAAATTAAGGCCAAATTAAAATGGTTTTACTGGCTTTATACAACAAACACCCCAGTAACACACCTCCTAACCTGTTTATATTTGTAGAGGAGAAACAACAAAAGCAGAAGAAGGACAGATAAAACGCCTCCTGCACCGATCAGAGTGGACGTAAAGAGCTTATCTAAAAAAAACAATGACAATGAATTTCAGATTCTTTGATTTCACCATTTACATAGTTTGATCAAATGATAAAATCACAAATTTAAATTTTGACAGTGTCATATAATGTTAGCCTCTTAAAAGGAATAGCGGCTGATCATGGGAAGACAATTTAGATGTAATCTATTCCATGTGACTGTGCAACAATATAGTATGAAAAACACACACTAAACAAACTCACCAGACACCTCCATGGCAAAAGTGTCGCTGCTCACTCCCACAAGGTTAAAGGCCACACACTCGACCGTCATCCTGCGACTGGATGGTCCCACGGTCAGGACACTCTCCACTTCCACCGCCCCGTACTCCTCCCTCTGCACCTCCACTGTGGGGGCCTGCAGCGCAATGGGCATCTGGGTACCTGTGTTGTTCTCTTTACACCTGTTCCAGCACAGCATTAAATTTAATACTTTATTGCCATACATGTCAGTAAGGATTTGTTTGCTGCAATTACAAAGACTTTATTCATCATACTCATGTGGACAAATAGACTGAGGAACAGCTTCTATCCATGAGCAGTGGGCACCATTAACAGACAATGCCACTGAGACAAACTTGACTTTTACTGATTTAGGAAAATTTTCATTGCACTGTGCAAATGACAATAGAAGCATATTCATCTATAGTATTAACAATGACACAACAAAAACATAAAATCATAATTAGCAGTATCAGCAAATGCAGTGTCCACAATACATGTTGCAAGAAACTTTCCCATCGGACAGATTTTACACTAATATTTGACCAATCAGTGCTTTACATGCATAATAAAAAAATGTAAGTCTTGATTTAGTCCTCCGTTAAGTGCTATTATAGTTCTGGCTTAGTCTTGGCTAGTCCTGGTTTGGTCTTTGCTAAAGCTAGTTTCAGCCCTCTTGTTTATGTCTTTAAGTTTATCTATGTCTTGACTATCTGTTGAAATATAAAGACAGTCTATCTACGTATGTCAAATGAGTCAGTTATCACAAGTTGTATCGCAGGATTCAACAAAGTCATCACAGCCCTAATTGAAAACACAGGCTGTGCATCAATTAAGTGTGTGTAAACATTACTTACGTGGGCCTTATCCCAAAGCATTGGTACCAGATTATTCTCGGAGCGGGGTATCCAAAAGAGGTGCAAGTGAGAGTGGTGATATTCTCCCATCTTACAACTGCAATAGGCCTCTCTGTGTGGAACAGTATAAATGCAGATTAAATATACATCAAATTAAATTTAGGAATAAATTGGTTTTAGGTGCCACTTACGATACATTTGAACTTGAAATGTGATTGAAGCATTGGCCAAGTTGTTCTCGGCATAGAAAGTGTACTGGCCCTGTTCTTGCGCGTTCATTCTTTTGAGCTGTAGACTAGCATGGTACCTGAAAAACAGAACACAAAATATCTATAAACTGCAAAAAAACATTCCAAAAACTAGAAGTGACTAAAGTTGCGGTTTCTATTCAGACAGTTCCATGTATCATCAAAATAGTACCAACAAAAAAGAGAAGTATTGTTGTGACCTGGGAATCCAAAATGACATTTAAGTACAACAGAACTGCACAGACAGCAAATCTTAAATAACTTCTTTCAGTTTTACTCTTGGTTTTTGCAAGTAAAGTAAATAGGGGATCCTCCCTGTGTGGGCTCTCTCCATCTTCCTTCCACCATCCAAAGACATGTGTTTGGAGGATTAGTGACTCTAAATTAACCTGGAAAAAGTCAGATTGATAGTGTAGCACTTAGGGCTGAAACAATTAATCGGATTAATCGTGATTAATCAATTACTAAAATAATCGTCAACTAATTTAGTAATCGAAAAATCGTTAACCAGAGTGTACAGACTTGAAAACATGACATTTGCAGAGAACAACCCACACAGAGCAGGAATTAGGCCAAAACTGTATGAAAAATAAAGAGATTCTGCATTTAGGATGACAAACCGTATTTTTCAGTAAATATGCTTTATCCAGAAGTCCTCTGATGGCGTAGTTTTACCTTTATCTGGTTCAAGTTATGGAAAAAATCTCATATTTAGGCCCTTTTCGCTATTAACCGATTCATCGATTAATCGAAAAAATAATCAACAGATTAATCGATTAGCAAAATAATCGTTAGCTGCAGCCCTACTACTTACTGAGCTAAACAGCAGCTCCAGGACCTGATCTTTTGTTCTGGCCCAGTAAATTTGGTAAAGAATTCAAATAAATGTGTTTTCCCAGTATCAGTTCTTCTGACAACTTATGGCAGATTTTTGTATGTAAAAAAAGCTCAATCTAAATCTGTACTTGTAAATAGTTTTTGAGTCAGATAGACTGTATGTAGCTTTTCAAAATACGGATCTATAAATTGGCTGAACTCATAAAACTATGCAAACAAATGAAGAATAGAGAAAGTGCAGAGGCTTTTGGTTTTCTGTTCTGCTCACTGTCTAAAAGGTCAAAATTATTTTCTATTTAGGGAGGCATAAGAACATTTTTTTATGTACCTTTTTCTGCAGAAGGCAGTGGAAGATGAAGATAAACATTCCTTGCAGCGTGTTGAAGATGGTGAAGAGGTAAGCCATCACAATGGACGACTCATTGAGGAAGAACAAGCCAAACGACCAAGTCAGACCCAGGAGACAAAGTAGTGCAAATGCCCCCAGCACCCATGACCTGCGCAAACAAAAACACTATTATTATTGTTGAAATAAATCACAAAACTGGACCATTTTCTATTTTTCATATCTGAACAAAATCGCCAAGTTGCATTAACGCTTCACAGTGTACGAATGCTGATACAACGTTTTGGACTTCATTTTGAGTTGCAAACTATCCTTCCTTCGTCTTCCTGGGAACGGGCTAAAGAGATTGCAAACACAGCAGTAGTATGTTTTTTTTTTTTTTTTTTGCAGGCCGTTTCCAGGAAAGCCTAGGAGAAATAAGATAACTTAACAGTCAGTTTCAATGACTGTGGCTGGTCGTTATTGAAACACAAGAGCGCAGTGAGCTGCCCCGAGAGAGATGCAGCCAGGCCTGGAGAAGAGAACAAATGGGACAACAGCATGTCACAGGCATCGGAGGCACGGGCCGAGAGGGGGAAATAGAGAAGCGTCCTCAGGAGTGATGGCTGTTAAAACACGCTGCAGGGTATGTCATGTTAGCCCGCTATTTATGCTTGTGTTTTTGCTTGGGATTTCGCACTTTTTGCAACCAATTATTTCACTTTTCAGTATTTGACATTGAGCTGAAACACCAGGCAGATTTTCCGAAGCAGGACCCTAATTAATGACAGTTAATGAGTTTTGAACGCTGGTGATAGCAGTGTGAAATCCAATCTAATAGTGAGATTTGGTGTGCCAATGAGACGCAGATAATTTAGGGTTGTTTTCTGGACAAAATCGCATTAGCTGGTAGGAATAAATATTCGCCCACGTAACATATGCCGGCCTGCCCTCGGACATATTGTCGAACAAGGCACAAAGTGGTTGATTTTTTTCAGACTTTAGCAGAAGGACGTTGGAACGCTGTTTTTACAAGTTAGATACAAATATATACAATACTTTTAGGGCTAAACAAACATGTTTTGCCATGTCAACACAGTGTTTTGTTGCCATTCCTTTTGACACTAGAATTCTTAACAATGCAATAAGTGACAGTGACCCTGGAAATCAACATGGTATTTAAGTTGCTCATCTTGACCAGTTTTGAATGTATTCTTTGTAAAACGCATTGACGAAAAAGCTAAAACACTTAAAATGAGATACAATAAGTAAAGATAAGTTATAGTCAATGAAAAAAAGTGCAACACAATATAAAAATTAATCAGTGTAAATAGTTCAGTTGTTGTATACATGTATCAAAGAGTTTTTGAGTCCTGTATCTTTTTACTGAGGGCAGGAGGGAAAACAGGTCATGTCCTGGGAGAGTATTGTCTTTAATGATTTTTATATGTTTGCTAAAAAGGCTCACCAGGCATTTTTGTGGCAACATATGCTTTTCCTGCCCTTGTGCATACTGTCGAACAAAGCAGTGGTAGATTTTTTCCCTCAAAACTGAGCAGTGCAGAAGAGAAGTGGAAAAGATGAGCAACTTTTTTCCCTTATTTTTTATACAATCTTTAAATCTATAAGGCATGGCTCCATCATCCAAGCAGTCTTGTAAAAAGCAGAGCAGCGCCGAAGCAAGAGATACCAAGGGTCACACAAGCAGTTATGAAGGAATATAAAAGGCAATATAAACCAAACTGGTGCACATAGCAAAAATCGTAAATGATCTAAAAAAAAAAAAAAAAAGCAGCGGACGGATAGAAAAACTCCAAAATGAAAAATATATTGGTATAAATGTTAAGGTCAGGTGGGGACTTTTGGAGAGGTAATGGTGGATGTTATTTCTCCCTTCACACATGATTGAGCGTGGCCTGACAGCCCCAAAGTAACCAGCATTGCACAGCGTCACCTAATCTCCTTGAGTGACACCCCCCTCACCTGATACCCCCCAGCCGGGACGAGTCGGGTTTCATGGACGTGGAGTGCTTCACCATCTTGTACATGGTCACCACCAGGAAGATGACATTGACCTGTCAAAATAAAAGGCGGGATCGGAGTTAACGCGCCGCACTTAGAAAGCCATCGATATCCTGTCACAGAAGGGGGCTCAGCAATGACTTACCGACATTGTGGCCCAGAATACAATTCAATCTATAGTGGTTTGGATGCTGTTCGGTCACTGGCCACTTTATTAGGTAGACCTATTTTTCTCTGTGAAGGTTCATTTCATTCATCCAGGAAGTCAAATCAAAGTTGAAGAAGGTAAAATCAGTCATCTTTCCAAAAGCCCTTTCCAATTCAAAAATTGAACTGGTGAGAGTTAAAGCCTATTCCTGAGTGGGAGGGCTTATTAACCTAAACCTGCTCTTATTGGTCTGTGAAGGAGTTAAGTTTTGGGTCGTTAGTGTAGACCTATTGCATCTGCTGCTGACATGAAATATCCAATTATATTTAGTTATACTGATAGATTCAACAATTGTTAGATAATTGAGTTGAATTTGAATGTTGGTGCCAGAGTATTTAAAAAAATTGCTTATCTATTTAAATAATAAAAAAGTTTAAAGAGAATGATCCAATTAAAAGAAAATTTACAGTGAGCACCAGTTTGTGGGCAAAAATTCAATGTTCCACTCAGGGTAAAATGACTGCATTGGCTCAACATCACAGAAAGACTGTAGTAACTTGCTACTACCTATGTCTACCACACTAAAACATCAAACCTAGAAGCAAAAGGCCTAATACCGTCCTGAGACATGTTATTAGGTACAAGGTCTACCTAATAAAGTGGCTAGTGAACATATAGAAAGGGAGTGGCGGCAACCCTGGCATTTTCTGTGCAGAATATGAAAATTTAATGGCTCGGTGCAGATCATAAAGTACACTGACTTCCAAAAAGAGAAAAAACAACATTGCGAGGTGAATGCTTTGGTCTACTTCACACAGCACTGGCCTTCAACACGAGCTGCATTTAAAAATGTCTCTCTCCCTCTCTAGGTGGACTGTAAATGCAATCACAGGGACCTTGACACAAGCAAATACTCTTCAGACGGAGGGAAAATAAATAGCGTTTATGTTTAATGAACCTCGGATATGTCCAATGTATAGCAGACAAAAGTTCACTTAAGAGCCGGTATTGTATAGGAACGGAATCTTGGGGCCAGGAAAAACATTAGGATGATTTAGGACGCCAAAAATGTTCCCATGTTTTTTGGGGGAGTACATGAGCTCAATGGACACGACTACAGCCTGTGGTAATGGAAGCACAAGAGGAGCATGTACAGTTAAAGTCTGTGTGTATGCAAGGTCAAATTCAAGTACTTTTTAAACAGTTTTTAAAGTCAAACTAATGTAAGAGCTTAACATTGAATGTAATGTTTATGCAACTAAATAAGTAGCTTTTAAAACATCTATAGCTGTTCAGGTTAGCAAGATGGTTAAATATTGGATATATTTACATTTTTGGGAATACTATATACCCTTTCATAGTATTTAATTTCTTTTTCTTTGGGATAGGGGTGGGGGAGGAGCTTTTTGGCTTTACTGTAGATTGGCAAGAATCGAAGGAATGGGGAGTGACTTTTGGCAAAGTGTTGTGAGCCGGATTTGAACTCACGACACCGGAGCAAGCAATTCAAGCGAATTCCGTTTCTTCGTTAATGGTGTGCAGTCCTAGATAACAATGTATCTTTTTAGCCCACTCCATTTTGCTAAGGAAATGTGACAAGCGATGATAAAACAGTACAGATTTTTGTTTAAGCTATCACTTTTGTCATATGGAAAATACATTAAACAAATAAACATCTGCCTATAGTGCATGCTGAAGTGTTGTCATATCAAATAAAAAAATCAAATTTGATACAGATGCCTTTCTGTGAAGACGACGGGGAAAGGGTGTTTATAGGAAACAATGTGAAAGAAATTAACAACAGCTGCGGAATATGGATTGCCTATGAATCAGATAGAGGCTTTTTGATCATAATACGCTTCAATTGTATCTCAAATCTAGCTTGTCTGTGTGTAGGTCTGTATGTATTGGAGTGGCTGGAGAAGCATTTAACATAGCCAGGAGTGGTGACACAGATCTGATGAGACAGACAAGCGGACGTGGAGAGAGCCAATCACGCGCTCACATAGACAGCCCCCCCAACACTAGTCCCGCCCCCGGCCCCCCCTTGTGTGCTCACAGCGAGGGGCCGTCCTCTACGATATCCCTCTACCAAAATACATCACAAAAATACACTATTGCCTACGCAGCTCTTCTCAAGGTTTTGTCTATTTACGGCCTATACGGCCAGATTTACATGCTATTACCATATGCATCTGCGTTCTTGCATACGTCCGGATGTATGGTTTAGTGTGTGTGTATATGAGAGAGAGAGGTATCCAGAGCAGGACATAAAACATTAACAGGAAAACATTCACGATTTAGGACACGAGAAGTTCCTATGTTATGTTAAGATGTTAAGAATCATCAGGGGGTGGGCAAGTTTGTTTTTTTAAGTAGAAAGTGAATCCTACAAAATAAAATTAGGCATAGTTTTTTTTAGATGAAAATTTCTATTGTGTAAATTTAAGGTGCTGCTGAATAGTTTCAATGCAATTTTCATAGTAATATCCATAGTTTTACATATGTTTTGCCTACTGGTTACGGCCTATCAGGACCAATTGAGTCAATCAGGTATATATACACTTTTAGATCAGACTATTTTTTTTTTTTTTTGCATTTTTATATATTTTTTCTTCTACTATTGTTATTTCTATAAAGACTATTATCACCTTTTATAATCTACAAACAGGTGGGACGCCTTAATATTCAAAATTAACAGGAAACACACACGCTATTACAATATGCATTTTCATTCTAGCCTACATCCGGATACAGGTTTGGTTTGATGTGAGCATGAGTCATCTGAAGCAGCACATAAAATATTAAGAGGCTGAAGATGGAGCTGTCCGTGGTCCGCGATTGGCTGGGGACGTGTCATGATCCGCAGCGGGGGCTATGAGCTGTGGTAATGGGTGTCTGGCCCACCCACTCATTACTTCCATGTTTCACCCGCTTTCTGCCAGCAGCCACCCTTGTTTTTTTGCGCGCCGAAGCCAGTGACCTTCATGCCTGATTGCCCAAAACGGGGGAGTATATTCTTTTCTTTCAACTTGCTCACCAATTCTGATTTTGTGAGGATTTCATGGCTGAGTGGACGCTGATGTCCTCATGTCAAGTCATAATGGGACCACTTTCTTTCATGCAAATTGATCCGAGTGTGTACAAGTGAGACGGGGGGAAAACAAGAGAAAAATCTATAATGTTTTCTCGTTCAAAGGTATAACTGTATGTAGACTTACCACAATTATGAAGGTTACGGGGCCGATGAAGCTCCAGATGAAATGGTTATCAACCCGCAGCCAGCATCTATAGATCGAAACAAAGGGGATATACTTTAGTTCATTTATCATCTCATTGCCAAAACAAAGTTGTGTGTCATCGATCAAGTGCAGAAGCTAGCAAAGGGGGGGATGAAACGCGGCTACTGAGGAGGAATGGAGACTGCACTGACCACAGGAAAGTACAGCCTTAGTGGGGAGATCTTGGCCCGGTGCCATGGGAAGCTGAAGTTAGTGGTTATTGGTCAGATGACTTCATGGTCTGAAAATGTATGTGTACCAAAACAATATATCGTAGGCCGTACCACCGAGAAAGTAGAAATTAAGTGATGACGCCAGCATTAAAACAGGCTTTGAAAAACGGGCTTGCTTGCTTAAAATCCTATAAACTTGAAGTGGTCATAGGGCTAGCTGCATAAAGTTTTGGAGTACACCCAGATGTATGCAAATAATCAAAAGCTTTCTAGTATTAAATGGACTTGCTGATCTTTATAACCCCTAATAAAAACACCTATAGCTTATTCTTTTCATTTTTTAATTTGATCTAACAATCTATTTTTTGTTTTACAAATGTCATCATTCCACAACCGGCCCTAACACAATATTTTGACTAAGACTACACGAAATGGGGAAAACATGGAATATTTGACAGCATGTTGAATATTCTGCAGAATGAGTTCCTGTATATTTTCAAAAACTACTACAGTAAATGTGGAAACCAAGCCAAATATAAAATATAAATATTTTCATCCAAGTGTATCATAAAAATCAACTCAACACAACAATGTGAAGATATGATTTTTTTGGCTAGGTGTATAAGAAAGCAGAAGTTAACAAATATTGGCTAGAAGTCTACCTAAACAATATTTCGTAGGCTGTACCAAGAAACTAGCAATTATCTTCTCTGGCTATGAAAAAGACTTTGAAAAACAGGCTGCTTGCTTAAAATCCAATAAACTAGACTCTAGCAGTGGTAGAAATCATTATTGTTGCTGCTTGGTAGAAACGCATAAACTTTTTTTTAACTGACAAGGACCGCAATTATCCACATGCAAAGAATAAAAAAGCCAGCAGGCCAGAGCCGCAAGCTGGTGTAGTCATTAATGTTGCAGCTTCATCTTCTTTTTGCAGTGACACGGAGCACATTTGTCCAGGGGCAAAGACGGCCCACTTTTTCCGATACCATTACATCCATACATGCATGCATGGAGGGAACGTGCCTTGGCAGTAGATCAATACAGCACTACAGTTGTAATATTGACAATGGCCTTGGTTCTTCAGACTTGTTCTAAGATGACTTTTTAAAGGCTTAGCTCCTTAGTGGTCAGTTGACTTTTTTTTTCCCGGGACCACATATATGCATTTTGTAAGATCATCATTAAAACTGTATGGGAAACAGTGTCTACAAATGTAACCAAGAATGTGTTTGAGAAGGTGTTTCATTTCTAGGAGGAATTTTTATTGAACGACAGACAACACATCCGTCACCAAGAGCTAGCAGATCAGTATTTTGATGAGTGCTGGGTCTTGGTCATCATCTGGTCATCATTATTGTGGTACTGGGGATGAGAGGGATTTGAAGTGGTTTTCTAGTGGTGAAAAAGCAGTATGAAACTCATTTTGATGTGCACTGCTGGGGCACTTTTGGGGGACATGGTGGGGAGATGTCAATTCAGAGTACAAACCTATTGTACTAATTGTGTGTGTGACAAGAATTTCATTTTTAAACATTGAAATTCAGTTTTAAGTTCCAAAATGATACACAACTTTAAGAAAATATATATACAAACAGAAACTCCAGCTGTGCTTCTATAATAGTCATACATACTCAGTTTTGGAATTTTGGGACAATCTTTGGCCTGTCTAATATATCGCTTATCTACTATAGTTGCAACAGGTGTAAGAATTCATGTAATTGTCGAAGCCTTAAATGCAACGCTATTTAAGGATGGACCAAATAAATTACAGGTATTGGTTTAGTCTTTCTTTGGACAAAATGTAACCATGTAGATTTAAATTTTACGAAAATGCATATCTTAATATTGCAGATTATATATCAAATTAGTTTCTAACT
>JAVQKG010049341.1:0-10254 GCA_036025885.1 Hypseleotris bucephala
TCTAAAATGTATTGTTTTCATGAATTTGCCACTGTATTAGTATTATTACTGTGTATTTTATGACTGTTATTTTTTTAGGATGCCTATTATCATCTGGCAGGGGGACTATCGATGAAAAATAGCCTTTTTGGCTAACGCGGGTATATTTACATTTGTTATAATGTTTATTAATGTACATTGTCCCTCTTACCAAATAAATAAAAAATGAAATGAAATGAATGGATGTTTTATTTATTTATTTGGACAGGACAGTGCACATTAATGAACGTACAATTGTATACACAACTTGACGTAAACATGCCGGATTTAGCACGGTGCTAATTTTCATCCGTAGTCCCGGAATGGGGAACCTATTGTACATATTTTTAGTGGTAGGGGAAACCAGAGTGCCCGGAGGAAACCTACGCAGACACGGGGAGAACATGCAAACTCCACACAGAAGGGCCCCGACTGCCCGGTCCGGGAATTGAACCCAGGACTCTCTTGCTGTGAGGCAAGAGTGCTAACCACTGCGCCACCGTGCCGCCCCGTCTTTCTTGTCAAATATGTTGACTGATTACCTTTTAATAAACATTTTACTTCGACAGTCAGAGAACATGTATTTACAGCCTGACAGAGTTACACATGTAAACATGGCACAGACGCATTCTGGCAGCAGAAACGACAACCTCACAATATTAAAAATATTCCTTCTAATATTTATTGTGTAGCACAACCAGTAATAAGACAATATACATCCACTGTCCATGGCTGAACGATAGCATGAGTCTGATGAAGCGTATTTACAGAAACAGAGACGTACAGTGGCTATGTCCACCTGTTACTCCACTAGTGCGAAGAATAAAGCTACACAACCCTCCTAATGTGTTGTAAATATGGAAGCACGGTAAAAAACACATGATAGTTGTGAGAGCATATCGTATTCAGATTTTTAAAACGCCAGATCGTCTTTGCAAGACAGTAAATAAGTAGTAAACTAACTAGCCCCGTATTAGCCTCCGCCATCTTGCTTTTAGACTCTCAGGCGTAAAGCTCGCCTCTCGGCTCTCCTGATTGGCCATTAATAAAAATGGACAGAGAATTTAGTGGCTATGAGCAGAGCACCAGACCCTCCTGCTTTTGGAAGAAGTAGGCGGGTCTGGCTGGCCAGGCCAATTATTTTGCTTCATCTGACAACAATTTTTAAACAATTAGTCAGAGCGCAATTACAAGATTAGATTTTTTTCCCCCCAAATTTGAACCAGGTAATGCCTAAACTATGCCAGCTAAGTACTTATTTCAGAACCTATTTACAGACAAGATTTTGTAACTTGAAAAATGTATACACACTACTGTATGGATAATCATGATTAATTTTATTTGTTTCAGCCAAAATCATTTTTATACAGAGCTTTATTTAACACGCAATTTACAGATGCATTATTTTTTCACTCCACAGTCGTACTATACACTGATAGTGTAAACCACTACCGTAGCCACTACTGTCCTGGGGCACACTGACAGAGCCTCACCAATCACACCTCATTCATACAATGTGGGTTAAGTGTCTATCAACAGTGTTGACAGTTTTGAAGTGGACTGAAACTTGACACTTAGCGACTCCCGCCCTTTTCATAACAAATAGTAATAATAATTCATACCACTTATATAGCACTTTTCTAGATACCCAAAAACACTTTATAATTGCAAAATTCATTCACTGCACACTGACAAAGACGTGGCTGCCGATCTGCACCTACGGCCCCTCCGACTACCACCGAGCACCAATCACACCACATTCATAGGCATTGTAGGTTGCATTGTCCCTTGCCCAGGGACACAATGACAATATGCACTTTGGCGGAGATTCGAACCGGCGACCGGCTACCCCTACTACACCACTGCCGAACTATTCCTTCTTCTTGTCTGTATTATTTCTTCTAAGACATTAATACACAGAGAAGATGTAAGAGGCCGGCTATTAAAATAGAAGTGCAAATATAATGCTTCATAAAAAGTTACTTCTTTTAAACTGACAGTGCCACAAGGACAGTGGCATTAGCGGCTTCACCACGGGCGGCTACAGATCTAACTTTCAGAGCAGATAATTGAAAAGAATGGGCTAGCTCTGCATTGCACATGGGCTTAATGTTGCGGGCTTATTACAGTGGATGTGATAATCATCGGCACACTTGGCAATACACACAGATGGCATCCCAAAGCACTCAGCAGTATGAAAGATATCTTAGGATGGCTCTGGCCGCTATTGTTGGCTGCTTCGCCCAAACATCCATTAGTCACATGTAGGAAAAAACTGTGCTTGTTGTAGCCATGGCTTATTTATTTTTAGATATTTCTCAACTTCACACTATAATAAATTAGGATAAACAGTAAGTAAAAATTTACATTTTAAAACCTAGTCTAGACATTACGGTAAAAATAATATCTTGATTTTTATTAAGGCAAGACTGTGATTTTGATTTTTTTTAAAGCTGTTATTTGCCGTTTTTGGCTTTATTTGATAGGACAGTAAATCAACAAGGAACCAGGGAGAAGAGTGGGGAGTGACATTTGGCAAACTGTTGTATGCCAGATTCAAACTCACAACGCCGGGTGAGCACTGTAGGCTCTGTATATAGGCCACACGCTTTATCAACTGAGCTAAACTGAGGCTCATGATTTCTATTTTATCACAATTTTAGTTTACTTTAAATGTTCTACATTACACAGAAGACTACTGCTACATAAAGCCGTTTTACTACCAATTCATTGTCCATCCAATCCAAAACATTTTGCCTTCTTACCTAAATATTATAGTTACATTTCTTTTCGTCCCTTTTTATTAATAAGAACATTGAAAGATATCTTAGACTCAAATGGCTATGGGCCCGCTATTTTTGGCTGCCTCACCTAAACATCTATTAGTTACATAAAACCTGTGCTTGATGTAGCCATGGCTTATTTACCGGTGTGAATCTATTGAGTTTTTTGAATATTTCTCAACATTACAGCAGCGTTTGGGAAATTAATAGCGTTCATTCAAGCCAGGCTGCTCTTATAGCAACAAAAGTGTATAGTCTTTTTCTGAGAAGACAAGAGAATGGCCTTGAATGTGCCCTATTTAATCCCACTGCGGTTTGGAGAAAAGCACAAAAAGCTAAAGTAAAGATTAGGTTGGGCTGTTCTCTTTGAGTCTGTGTCCTCTGGGTTCATATGCAGAGAGGTGACAGAGCAGTGCTGAAGTTGACCTCAGTGATAAGCTAGTGTCCGTTTAGAAAATGCATTTAGATGGATCTATTCTAACTTTTACTTCTCCTTCTTGTAGAATATCTGTCAAAGTCATAATAACAATGCGTCACTTCTCAGTCACACTTGGGTAGAGAAGCAAGGCTGCCATTCTGCGTCTATAGCCACTACTGACCACCACAATCACACTAACACATTCATACATGCTCCTGACCAACACAATCACACTAACACATACATAACGCATACATGGGCAGTGTGGGTTAAGTGTCTCGCCCAGGGACACTGTGCTTTGGCGGGATATTCAAACCAACAACCTCACCACATTACTTAATACTGTTTAAGTTTAGAAGATTCATTTTGTCTTCTTAGCTACTGTATATAATATAGTTAGATTTTTGCCTTTTTGTCCCTTTTCATTAATAACAACACTGGCATTGTTAGAGTAACAATGACAGTGAAGAACAGAGCATGAATCAATGCACTATATCACGATTCAACGATCTTCCCATTTTAGCTCGATCTAACACCCATCTTATAACCAGGGGAAATTAATGTCTACAATAGTACATGGTCAAATAAACGGTTCCCACCTGCCCATCTTACTGTTTAAAATGTCACATTGACCCCTCCAATGATTTCCCTACAGCTCCTTGTGCACTAGCCAGAGAATGAATCACAACGTACTAAAATAGCCCTTTAGATGTAGCAAAAATGTGACATGCACTATACATCTTTTACTGTATTGTCTTCCACAACAATGAATAACGTCACCTATAACTGATCTTCAGAATATATGCAGACTTCTTGTTTTTTTTTTTCAAACTTCACTGACGTTTTGCAAGTTATAAATAGGAGTAGCCACAATAGAGCCTGTCAGATGTAGTCTTCTCCTGCAAAAAACAATGCAGCATATTTACATATATAGAATAATATATAGGAGCTTTAGGAAGTGACATCAAGGGGTAATGGTGAAGTCTATATACCATTGTTTTGAATTAGACCGCAAAGTCAAAATAGGACATCAAACGGTAACAAAATTGACTGACATTTATTAACAATGTTTACGAGAAATGAGATCAAGGTGTTCTTTGTGCAGTTGTTGACAAATACCCACTAGTCTTAAATCTTTGTTCTTGATTTTAAAAGAAGTATTTGAAATTTTAAGTTGCAAACATCAAAGCTAGAGTTCTGTCTATGCGCTACCTGCCAACATATAGACAGAAGCGTCTTTCTAAACAATTGTAAATGCAAACAAATTCATGAGAAGTTAGGGCCGCTGCTCAGTGGGTAGAGGAAAGGAAAGGAAAGGAGGAAAGTAGCTAAAACAGCTCTAAGCACACATGGGCAGCAATAAGAGACAAAACAGCATGTAGCCTTTAGCTTATGTTGAGCACCACAGAGTCCAGACCTTAACCCCATTGAGAAACTTTGGGATGTGCCTAAGAAGGCTTTGCGCAGTGGTCCGACTCTCCCATCATCAATATAAATTCTTGGTGAAATATTGAACAGTGAATAATAACTCTTGTGACATTGCAGAAGCTTATCAAAACAATGCCACAGGGAATGCATGCTGTAATCAAAGCTGAAGGCAGTCCAACGAAATATTACTGTCATGCAGTTTAGCCTGCCTTACTAAATCTATGTTCTTTACAAACTATGGATTAAAAGGATGATCATTCAGTCTAGCAGTACATATAGCCAAACAATTCCAACTCTACTAAAAAAGGTGTCTGCCCTAGTGAGTATCGACTTCTTAGTGACCTCTAAAACAAAGAAAAAGGTCAATAACCAAGACAGACAGTAGTAACAAGCCATAGGGACCTCCACTGTCCATAGCAGCCAAGATTTCATGCACTGCTAGAATTATAACTATCGAGCTAAGACTTTTTATTTATGTGCAAAAATACACCCAGAATCGAACAAATAGTCTTATTTTTTTCCTCCTGTCTGCCCGGGCTACCCTTTCATCCCGCAGTCTACTCAAAAATGCAGCAAACGCAAACCTCAAACAGTTAACCCCCCGCGCCTCGGGCTAACATATGAGATCAAAATGAATGGAGGAGAAAAACATTATGTCAAGGCTCTCTTTCTTTCTATGCTTATTGAGGCTGTCTGGGTTTGACACATAAGCAACCAGAGGAAGCTGCTACTACTATGAAGCATCAAAAGACGTGCCATCAAGGTCTGTCTGGGCACATGCAAACCTGACAAGAGTAAAATATTCAACAATCAAAGGATGGAATTAGTTTTTGGCTTCTTTTTCAAATGACTTATCTTCCATCATCACAGAGGATGGAGAGACAAAGGCGTTTCATTGGTTCAGAGAGGATGCTAGCCGAAGCTGGCGTGTGATTGGAGTAGGAATGTGCAGATATGAAAATGCATCAAAGGGTTTATTCATACAGAGACGGGAGGTGCTAAGGCATTCTGCAGCTTTACATAGATTAGTAGTATTAAAAAGGCAGGAAGTGACTGTATTATGATGAAATGAGGTGTTGGAGAGCGCCATATAAAACTAGCGATCACAACCAGGAATTCAGTCAGCAAGATGAGTGGCACCGTGCCTTAATAAGAGATTTATTTTCTGTACATTTTTTGTTCTCTGACTGTATTTACATACAAACCTGGTATACCTCCTATACCTTTTCATAAGTGGGGTCTGGTACTTTTGCTCAAAGCTCATTCCTCTTGCAGTGATTTTAATCCAAACCAAGAATCGATTTATCACATGGTTAAAGATTTCCTATGATGATGATGATTTTATTATGCTATCAGTTTTGCATCCTTTAAGTAACCTTTTCCAAACTTCAGTTTTCCAAATTTCACTTGCATGATGACATCATAGGGTTGCATTGGAAATGAATTGTGATCTTTCTTTATGTTAAAAATCTAAAAAACAAAACTAATTTGGAAGAAAATATGAAAAAGGTCTCTTTGAATGACATAAATCAAACAAAGAACTGCAGAACATGTGGAATATAAAGGGGTATACTGCAAGCAAACAAAACAACTAAACAAAATAACTACAGCAACTGGTCCAAACGGTACACTCCTAAACCTATTTACACGAGACTAAAACTTGGTCTCAGCAAAATGAGTGTCTGCGATGAGCCCTTTAAAAAGTGCTCCCAGCTCAAACTCAGACCAATCGATTGTAAACCACACCAGGTCCTGATTGCTCACCGGAGACTGCCCCGGCGGACACTCCCGCGGCACGGTCGGATTAGGTTTCAGAGGGAGCGAGTGAAGTGATGCACTCTTAGCCTCAATAACTCGGGCTGTCAGCGGCAATATGGCTCCCGATGCATCAGCAGGCAGGCAACCAAGGGAGATGACAAAAGTCTCTCTATCTCCCACATACACACGCAACCACTCAATGAGTTCAGCTAAAAGAAAGTTGTGACAGTGAATGTATTAAGTTCTGTTCGAGCAGCCGGGCTTGAAGCACACCTTGCAAAATCTATGCTCCACAGGGTTTTGCTATCTAAGTTTAAATAGGATTGTGCTGAAAGAAATGCACTCAAAATCAGCTATTTCAGAAGTGGAAGACCAAATTTGAATTCATGAAGTTTGTCTTTATAGCCGTAGGTGCTCACTGTGTAGAATATTAAGAGTTGGCACATGCCCAATGTCAGAGAAAGGGGCAATGTGATGCACAATGCTGCTAGTGCATTTTAAACAGCAAATCTTTTGGGCTTATTAGCACCAAGAGTAAAAGTCATAATGCTTTAAGTGCAACTCTGAGATAAATAGTAAACTAAAAGCAACTGGAGAGCACAAAGTCTGTAAGTTTCTTTCCAAACATTCTGTGATGTAAAGTAAGTTGTCTGTAGTCTGTAGAGGCCAGGGGAAATACTAGAGTAAAACTTGTCTATTTGTGTTTGTTACACAGTGTATTACATTGTACTTATTGGGGTAGATACAATGTAGTTAAGGGATAATGTAAAATAAAGTGTGACCGTATATTGTCCCATACCAAGCTGTAACTAGGGATGGGACAATATAAAATAATATCATTCATCGCAATAAAAACACAGACAATTAATTGATTGTGGCTGTTTTTTAACATTGTGATAACGGTTCATAATTTATTTGCACCTCAACGGCCTTTAGACTTAACTGCGAACAGATCATTTATTGTATTAAGTGAGTAGCCCATAAGTTCGAGTGATACTAGTGTCAGTCTACAATGAAATGTACTGAGAAGATTTTAGGGACTTTTAAAACTTGTGCGCATTGTGTTTTAATTATCATAATATTATTGCTAATCGCAATTATTATGGCCACAATAATCGTGACACAAAATTGTATATCATCCCATGCCTGTAACTATGCTATACTTTCACTTGTATAGGAGAAAGTGCAGAAGACTTAGCCTTGAATGAACTGAGTTAGTCATCACTGCTGCTTTGGCACGTCTGTTTGTCACACGCCCATGAGAGAGCAGAGCTTTGTGTGTCGCCGGAGGAGATGTGAGATACGCTGACCCAAATCATCTGCAATCTTATCTTTCCATTACATCCTGCTGACATTTGCACAGCTTTATTTGCAAATAATGTGAAGAAACTATTATTTAATAGATTAGGTTTTGATCACAACAAGGATTCAAAAACAACTGATTTTTTTCACTTACCATATAACATTTTTTTCTTACCAAGTAACATTCTTTTACAGAGAATGAAAGGTTTTAGTGGTCACAGTTAGCAAATTGCAAGCGCTGCAATTTTAAGGCAATATAATATCCCCTGCACAAAACAAAAGATTAAAAACTGCGTAGCTTGTAGGTTTAACCTCTACAAACATGTTCTGAAAGTCATGTAATACTTGTGGAAGTTTAACAGTTTAAATTTTAGTCTTTAAGTGTTAATGCTTCCAGACAGGTTTAATATGTGCCGAATCTTGGTTTTAAAAGCACAATTACAAATCTATTATCAATATATTTGTCATATATTTCTTTCAAACTCGTGCAAATTCGACTTTTTGTGTACATTTTTAGAATAACTAGATAGATTTGCTCAGAATAGTACATTGTTGTTGAGGGGGTTGAGATGCCTGGTGGCGGTTGACAAATGTTTTTTTTTTTTCTACAATAATCGTGCATTTAAGTGCTGTCATAAACCTGTCAGAGACCCTGTTACCAAAAACAAATATTTTGAAAACTTGGCTACAAGAAAAATTACATAACATAACATAAAGGCAGTTGACAGCATAATTTGGAAATGAAAGTTAAGACATCTGCAATTTTTTGGATGCTTTTACTTCAAACTTAATTTAATCTTTCATTCCAACCAATTGTGTTAAACATACTGTCAAAATAAAACAAATATACTTTTTTCTAAATTATTTATATCTTTGGTTGTCAAAATGTTTACGTCAAGTAGGCCCACCGACACACATTTAGCTTTCCAAGAATCATTTAACCGCACAGAATAAGCCCAAACAAGAACTATGTCTAAAGAAAGTAATGAGATAAAGATTAGTGCAGACAATTGAAACTAAATTACAAACAGACTTGATAAGGGCAAAATTAGATTTAAACAATGTGCAAATCAGGATCAAATAAGGTATAAACTGCCCCTAAACCAAAATTAAACAGTTTAAAAGCTCCTATAGTCTGCCAAATCAACTTTTCTGAGCCATGTCGTAATATTGTTTCTACCTTAAATGCATACCCAAAGTTGTGTGTTGTTTCATTCCTACTATTATTTTTTGCTGATCAAATCCTCTCCAATAGCTGAGTGCTCCTGTCAGGGTAGTATTGTTGCTACTTAGCTAGCTTACCACCATTTAAAACATATCTAATTGTAAAAAAGTGGTTTGGTAAATAAAGTGTTGTCAAAAAAGCCATATGTACCATCTGTGATCCTTGCACCACAATTTTAAAAACCTTTATTTACAGTATAATATATCCTAATAAAGGGTTTGAATGCTCCAATAAACAACATGTTATCTGCTGGGGATCTCCACTACAACCATCCATCATGCCCTACAAATTGGTACGGCTTGTGTCATCCCACCCACCTCCTTCTAACAAGTGCCCGAGCTGGTGGAAGCGCCTGGGGAGAGGAAACACTACAGACACTTAGTGATGGGCACTGGTCCGCCACTGGACACTAGCATTCAAGACCATGATTTATCCAGCCCTTTTTGAAAGAACACACATACAAGGAGAGGGGGGATATGCGGGCAAGTGTCCAGAGACCATAGAGGGGGCCTTACGGCCACTCACAGCAGATGAAAGGACTCCAGCCACGGGCACAATGTCAAGTGAAGGAAGATTCAATCAATGGGTTTTCAGTGGTCTGTGGCATGTTATGGAAGGATATTAGGACGTGACATGGAAGAGATATGAAATGACCTGTGATTATTGAGAAGGCAAAGAAAGCAGGCAGTATGGGGATGGCTAGTGTAACGTCACAACATCACTTCCGTTTCCAACCTGCTGTGCTTACTGAATATTCTAATGTATTTTACCAACTTCCCAACGACGGTGAAAAGGGCTCTGAACTCCTACAACTCAAACAAAGTTGTAAATGTTAGCGTGCTGGCAGGTGGAGGTCTAAAAGGGAAAGTACAGGATTCAATGAAAAATAAAATTACGAGGTTGAAGTGAGTGAGTAGCTAGGGAACATAAGGGTTCACGCTTTACACACGTCTCATGGGGTTATTATTAAAAGCTGACTTGTGTCATCAGCTGTAGTCTGCCTCTGTCCTCTCTCTATCGCCACGAGATAAGCTCGAAAACGCCTTTTACCCTCTCTACACCTCGGAGCGTTTCGGAACAGGCACACACAGTCACCCCGCTGCCGCTGCTGCACTCCGTGTCTCCCCTTTGTAATCACGCGGCGATGTGAGTTTGTCGAGAGCCGTTAAAAGTCGTTTTGGTTCAGGGGAAAGCGGTAGTAATGTCAAGCGATTAGTAACATATTGTTTTATTGACATAATTTCTGTTATTATAACACGGGACACAGCACTTTATCATTATACTCATACATTCTGCCGTTTAGTTTGGACACGGAAGTGCTA
>JAVQKG010049383.1:0-24382 GCA_036025885.1 Hypseleotris bucephala
TTCCACCACCTTCTCCGATCAAGAAGGCCGTCTGTGTTATAGCAGTTGACGCAGACGCATGGGGCGTTTCGCCGATATACATTTGCTGTCGTTTACGACAGCCTGGGTCTAGTTTTACAATGGGACTAATATAAGATTGCATGTTATTTTCTTTGGTCATTTTGGTAAATCTTTTCATACTGAGAATGAAGTTTTGTTTTTTTTTTACCAGAGGTGGGCAGCCTCAGGTAGAGCTGATTTAGGCAAAATCTCAATTAGGCCATGTTTTTTAAGAAGGTGTCGACATTTTTGTACACTGGACCTGATCCAGAATCTTGGCTACTGCAGGTCACACTGGTGCTCACTGTTAAGATGGCACAATTAAAGAGAAAAATGTAGCTTTTGGTCACGGTATGATGACATTTCTGGGGCAAACTATCTAATCTGATCATCTTCTGCAACAGAGAGGGATAGCTATTAAGCCTTAGACCCAAATGGAAGAGTAAAGAGAAAATAAAAATCAGGAATGTACATAAGTCATTCTTTCATCTTTGCTACTTCTCACACTCCCTCCAAGTAAAACTATACTCTCAACGTAAGATGTCCAGTGGAAGCAGAAGGCGCAAACACCTCACACCTCATTGTAAATGTTCAGACTAACAGAACCAGAGTCTCGGAGGCAGAGGTCAGATAAAGTTTACTGAGAACATGGGGAGAACATGTGAGTGTGACAGCGGCGTCTTTGAAAGTGGGCTGACAGGAAGTTCTGATAGTTGGCATATCCTGACCATCACATGTTACAGGCATGGACATGGAGCTGTTAAAGCCAATGGACATGGGACAGACACAGAGGCTGAAGAACTAGTCCATTACTCTGTCTGTGGGAACGCACTTGGAGCAGTCTGAATCAGCAGTACCATCTTGGTGAGCGGCACTTCAAATGCTTGACCTGATCTTCACATGCAACACCGGCATCCACTGTCATGAGATCAACACATTTCAGTTGATTCACAAAGTTTACAATGGCGACCATGTTTGCTCCTCCTCCTGGAACATTTAGCAGATTAAATTCCACTATGCAACAGTTAATGAAAGTACTGGCTTTTATTCATATCAGTCACAATAAGATGTTTGGTTTGGGTGAAAATTGGACAATTTTCAGACTACAGTGATATTGCAATATTGATTAATTAATTAATCCATTGATAGGGTTGATAATCATGGAAGTGGGGTATTTAAGTAGAACCATTGGAAATGTATTGCATTTTAGAGCCATTCTGTAATTTTATCCAGAACTCAAATATTACTAACTTTCTGGGACTATTTTGTAAATAATTTTTCACAACACCAAAACAACCTATTCACATCATTATTTTCTCATCAGTCCTCACTCACCCCAAACTAGTGGTAATCACTGGCCACAGCTGCACTGGGGCAGACAGACAAAACTGTGGCAGCCATACCACACCCACTGCCTTTCTTTTTTTTTTTTTGAAGATATTTTTTTGGCCTTTTTGGCTTTATTTGATAGGACAGTAGATTGACAGGAAATCAGGGAGAAGAGTGGGGAGTGACATCCGACAAATGTTCGTGAGCCGGATTCAAACTCACGACACCGGGGCAAGCACTTGTTGGCTATATGGGCCGCACACTCTACCTACTGAGCTAAACCGCGGCCCCACCCACTGCCTTTCTGTCCACAAAAAACAACACTAATATTCAATTCACAGGTTTCATGAGTGAAGTGTCTTGCCCAAGAACACAATGACACTGATCAAATCGCCAACAGGTTTTACCACCGATGTTGTTTATTATAGCGGCCATCTTTGTTCCTGCTCCTGAAATAAAATAACACAGATCAGATTTCAACCATCCACAGTACAGTCATGTAGCTGTGGGCTCAGGTGACACATACAGGTGTAAATAGTTCAAACTGGCGCTATAGCATTTTCCCAGGCCTTGTGTCGTTTTACTGGCTCCAGAACAGCGGTCCTCCCCTTCTCAAAGACTGCGTCCCCATTACAAGTGATGATATTAAATATATGGGGAATGTGAAAAATGAAGAGTGTTGTCATATCTATAGCATGTCTACGCTTTAATGAGACGAAATTAAGTTCTCTGGTTTCATACGCAGTGCCAGACTCCCAAATCATCTCCATCGTGCCTTTGTGAAAGAGCCTTTAGCCTCTCTTCATCTCTCTCTCGCTCTGAACAAGGGATGACAAGTTCCTGTCGATCCTGGCTGTTAGAGGGAGCGCCAACAAAAGAGGCCTTGTGTAAGACTTAGCCCCGTAAGACAGACACTTTGATATTAAAGCTCGGAGCGGGAGGGTGGGGGGAGAGAGGAGGAGAGGTGAGGGGTGCAGCCCAAAACAAACTGGTACTGTCTGTAGGTGTAAGGCAGAGTAAAATCAAACCACACAAGTGATCACATGACTGTAGAGGTGAACAAAGTACTATACACTTCACTACGTCTGATGTTACTAATATGACACTGTACCCAAACCTTAATATGAAAAAGTTTGTATCATGCACTCCTCTCACTGTCTTACACAAGGAGCACCCACTGCCTTCTATGTACACAAACCAGTGGTATGAGGATAACAAGCAGCAGTCTGGAATTGGCATTTGTAACTAAAAATAAAATAGCTTTGAAATCTTTAAAATAAAACATCACCCCCTCACAATACTAGTTCTGAATATGCCTTGGAATCGCATGATTGGTTGTTGGTTTATTTTTCATTTTTTTATCCCTTGCTCAAAAACAAGTTTTATCATTAAACCAGCAAAGGGCTTGAAAGTCAGATTTTTTGTTTATGATTTCTGTTTCTGTGTACTTTTGTTTGAGTAATTATGTTTGCTAAATTAGAAGGGGTAAAAATCAGGTTCTGCAACTTTAATTGAAACCAAGAATGTTTGTTTGTGTGGAAAACAAGCAAAATCATAAGTTTTAGATTACATACATAGATTGAGAAAGATTCCGTAGATGGAACATAGCTTTGATTTTGAAGAGAAGCCAGAGGTGAATTCCCCGACACTGTACTCCTGACTGAGGCTGTGCCAGACCCACAAACACAAGGATGTTTGAAAATATGAAATTCTAATATGAACAACAAACCAGGCTCAGTACTATATTAGTTTGCAGAAGATCTGGCGTGAACAATGGTAGAATGTTTGCCTTCATGCCGCACAGCAATATACCGTATGCTGTTGTTGTGTCCCTGGGCAAGACACTTAACCCACATTGCCAACGTGTGAATGTAGTTGTGTGATTGGTGTTTGGTGGTGGTCGGGGAGGCCATTGGCGCACAGTGGTAGCTACGTCTCTGTCAGTGTATCCTACACCAGGGCAGAAGTATGAAGTTTACCACCATCAGTGTGTGACTGTGGAGTGAATGAATGATGGACTTAATTGTAAAGCACATCTTGAAAGGTGCTATACTGTATATGCGTCATTATTATTATTTTTACTATTAATTGTTTGTCAGTGTACAGTCAGCCATTGCCTGTGTGGTGTATCCTGCCTCAGGCCTAAAATAGCTGGAAAGGCTTCACCCAACTTCTAACATAAACAAGTGCAATAGAATAAATGAAAGTAGGTGCTTGTAACAATGATCAGACACCAATCTCTATGGCAACATTTTAACACCACTGCCTTGATTTACATTACATCAAACCCAGCCATGTATTATCCGGACCGGAGTTGGACTCACAACCTGTCCATAGAACAGGAGATAGCACAGTACCAGATAAATGGTGTGCTCTTTCTGCGATGACAAGACGCAGCATGTCAGCCATTGAGGAAGAATGCAGAGCCTGTGTAATGAGGCTTTCTTTCTCTTTGTGAGGCGCCTGCCATTACCTCCACTCTGAGCATCCCCCAGGGCACTTGTTACCGCATTTATATTCATTCCTTTGATTGCTTTATTTTTTCATATGGGCCAATGAAATGAAAGAGCAGAGTAATTAGAGGCATGTCAGTGAAGACAGTGATGAGCGAATTCTTCATGTGGGCCTGTGCAGAGATCCTGTGTGAGACGGGAGGGCCCACTCTTGAGCTGACGGGGCCGTAGCTGGGGGCCCATTAGGTATTGTTTGCCATGTTAATGTCTGTTAGAACATTGCGGGCCCTCAACTCTGACACCACTCAGATATGTGCCAGAGGGAAGGGGCCAGTATTCCATAAATCTGCCAGGATCTGTGTGTGAACAGTGGAAGAAAGACAAAAGATAACAACAAAACTCCTCAATGACGTTTGAACAAGTTGGAGCCAGAGAGGCGGCACTGAGCGGAGAGCGTGTCACAAAGACAGCTATTTGATCTGCATGATTTAGAACTGTGCACAAGACCAGGAAGTCAGGTGAAAAAGCTTTGTCCAATCTCCACAGAAAGCAGAGACCTCCAAGGAAACGGCCCAATTTTGTAATGGAGCCAGGGATCTTCTAGTTAGAGGCAAAGGTGGGTAGTGTAGATTTTGTTACTTTAAAATGTTATGCAAAAAAAAGTGAAAAGTACTCATCCAAACAATTACTCAAGTCAACTTAGAAGTACAAGTTCTCCAAAGTCACGTAAGTTATGTAACTGTTATCAAGCAATAATGAATAAAACTAGTTCTTACGATTGGTATTCCAGTTTCACACCAAAAAAGTAATTGTATATTTACTGATTCCTTGTGGATGGAGGTTGTTTCTTTCTCCCTATCTTGAATGATACAGAATCAATCAAATGTTTATTACTTTTATTAGAGTAATGAACTGGTCTTGTTTTACTTGTAGAATGTACACACACTGTGCGGCCCCTCTTCCCTCTCCTCCTCTACAGTGGAGGTGCTGACAGAAAAGTGCTCTCAGTCTCTCTGCTTCAACTTTAACAGGAGCCAGATGAAAGACAGCGCAGATGAAGACACTAAACAGCCTCGTACGCTGACGGCTCGGTGTAGCAGACAGGAGCAGCGGCGCGGTGGAAGCACAGACAAACAAAAGGCCAGGAATGTAAGAGGAGATCGAGTGTCAGGGGCTCCTGGAGTCAGGCAGGCTATTAAAGTGACCGGCCCACAGCTTGAACCCCACAGGCCATACTTATAATCTCATGGGACTACAGACTGGGTTCACAGACTCTTTCACAGACCCTTGGGACACCACTGGACACACCAGATTTCTTTATTTAATGCTATAGATTTTTTACACTCATGTTAGCATATGTTAACAAAAACTAGAAGCACTTGAAGAGTATAGATGTGCAAAGGCATTTTTACAATAGTAACAATATAGTGCCCAGACCTTGATTCAAACATGCAATGCTTTAGTTTAGGGGTAAATGTCCTATTGAGCTCTTACAAGCACTTATGTGTATCTCAGAATACAAAGAACCCAAGCAAACAACTTCTGAAATGGGTTTGTCCGGCACCAAACCCATCACTAAATGGAAACAGTGCCCTGTGCTCACTGTCAGCAGAATAACACTAATGTTATTGTTCTGAAAGGCCTTTTGTTGAGCTGCAGTGGTTATTGTATTGTGCTCCAATCTAACAAAATGAGTGTGTTACAAAGACAGTTCTGTCTGCGAGGCTCTTACACTGGAGACACTGGAGTGAAGGCAGGAGACTGCAGGCTCCAGCAGCAGTTAGAGGATCAGGGGCAGGTCTACAGACTCACAGGAGCCCAGCCCCACCCTCACTGAAGATGGGAGTGCTGTGTGTGTGGAGCCACTACATACACAAATGGAAACTGTTAACATAATACAATAGTGTTTATTCATTCTGATGTAATAATATACAACACAGTCTCTATTACATTTATGCCTAATTCTTCTTTAATCTATGAGGTCATCACAAACAGTGGAAGGCCTGACATGATCACTATATTGTGAACTTAAAAGACCATAAGAGTAGTCGAGTCAGTGAGAAAGATTACATGTATAGACATCTCTCTCTCTCTCAGCAGGTAGAGTGTGGGGTGGAGACAGGCAGACAGAGCGGTGTGCCCCAGAATACCACAGCTGACCTCTGCTCTGGAATCCTCTGCACTTATCTCCACTCTTACTGGGTCTTACTCCGATTGCACCATCTTCAAACAATTGCTCGAAACATCTCTGTTATTCTTGCATATTCTACCAAAATCTGGCGCTAGAACATTTCAATACTGACTGCTTCTGCCAAGAATTAACTACATCAAATTTAGTGTGTAGAGTTTAATAAACATCTAAAAAATAGACACCATGGTAATTTTAAGTATAGGTTCAAGTATATTTACTCCAATATATATTGGAAAAATTCCCTCAGACTGCTGTGCAACCCCAATGTATAAACCTTTCATTTCAATTACTTTTATAAACAGCATGAAAACACAAATGCAATATAAAAAGATAGGACTAGGGAATAGTCAGTTGGCAATTGGTCAGGAGTAAATGGTCAGTATTCAGTAGTCAGCTATTACCAGTAAACAGTAATTGGACAATGATCAATAGCCAACAGTCAAATAGTCACTGCTGACACTGACAGGAGGCAATGGTGAATAGTCATTTGTAACTAGTATATAATTAGAATAAGGTAGAAAGAAAATCTGTCTGGTACACAGAAGACCACACCGGGTACATGCAAGGTCTGCCTAAAAAAGTGGCCAGTGTAAATTGAAACTCCTGCTGTTTCACTCAGGCTGAAATCTCAATCAAAACCAGTGTGGCTACAAACCAATCAGAACCTCCCACTCCTCAGCCAAACCTCAGGCTGGAGTTTGGAAGGCACCAGCGTGAGTGCATTTCCTGAGTCCGCCCGTTCAAACACAATATGGAACTTATTAGAGAGAGCTACACTTTTACAGCCGCCTGGAAAAAAAAAAAACTGAAAACGAGTTGAACTTGTGAGAGAGAGCAACGGTGGAAAAAGATCAGTGACACAGTTTATGCAGGATTACTTTTCAACACGTGTAAGACGCAGTGTGAAGACAGGGTAGTTTGTAATACCGGGTCATAAAGCATAAGCATTATTGTAAGTTCTGGAAAAGTTAAACCGCAGGCCAGCTCAAATATCTGTGAGATGCATTCATTGGCATCTCTATGAACAGGACACACTTGGTTACTGTGGCGCTGCAAGGGACTATACTGGGGCCCCAAGCAAAATTTCACAGGGGGCCTTCCTACCATATTTTTACCACAATAACAGAATCTGGCACTGACGATTTATTAAATGTCAGCAGACTACTGAGTTTATAGAATCACACAATGTTTATTATAACAATTAAATAAATATTTAATTATATTAAAATTAAATTATATTAATATTTTTAATTGCCTGCCCTGTCTGTTGACACACGGCACCTCTGGTTACAATCCATGTTAAAGCTATATGTTTAAAGAAGGTATTCTGTAGTTTTGAGGTTACATCCTAATTCAAAATAAAGGTTACTTTTGAGCTACTTTTCATGACAATACAACCAAACTCAAAAACAACCTGTCAGCCTTTTGTATGTAATTGTAGGTTCTGTAATGAATGGTGCCTTGTTCTATGATTCTAGACAATTTAGATTTACAGTGCCCTACAGAAATATTGGCACCGTCTGTAAATATGAGCAAAAAAAATAAAAAAAACTGTCAAAGGAAAGGTCTCAAAAACCAGGAAATTTGTTCAATAACCTCATCAAATACCAGAGAAGACTCAGAGTAGTTAAATTGACCATGTGAAGATGCACAACGTATTGACTCTTGACTGTTTTCTATTTGGAATTGTTTCTTTTTCATTTTAAGTAACATTTCAAAAGGATAAACCATAAACGTATTTGCTAAGCAGGTCACCCTGAGTTAAAGCTGTACTACCCGATTGTTTGAAAGCCTCTGATATTCTTCTCAAACTCCTCCCACTGTGTCACACATGGAGCACACACTGCCTCGAACAGCTACACAAACCAGGAAGTATGAGAATAATGAGCAGCGGTCTAGTGTTGGCTTTGAAACTTTATATTTTGAAATAAAACATCAACTAACCCACATTACACATGATCTTTTCTCTTTCTGGATAGATACAGTAATGCTTTTATCGGCCAATAAGAGCGTCCCTGTCTTATGGAAGCCTGTGATTGGTAGTGCATCTTTAAAATTGTTCCATGTTGAGTTAAATTCTCCATGTACGCCCTGTGTTTTTTTACTTCTTTTAAACAACAGAATAAAAATCAGTTTGCACTTTTTTCAAGGAGGTACCTGAATAGCACTTTGTTGTCTGTTGTCTTTGTCTGATCCGTGTTGGACATGAAGAGGCAGCGATGATGAGCCGTCAGAGGAGCGCCTGAGGGACTGTGTGTGTGTGCTACGTTCGTGAACCTCGGTGAAACGGGTCTAAAATAAATCCCGTGTACGTCAGAGAGGCCCCAGCGCAGCCTGTAATTACTGAGGAGGGTGGGATCAGCAACGGGACGGCTGCTTTTGGTTTGCGAAAAAAAAACTCTGCTCTCTGCTGCGGGCTTGCTTTGAGGTTGGACGCACAGAAAGACTTTGAAAAGAAGCTTGTTGAGTGTGTCTGCAAATGTCAACAGGTAGCCTATACATGAAGAGAAAGCACAAGAGTTGTGTGCAGTGCAGTTGTGGAAAAGTATAGGGTTTTGCATTATTAATTGTCTTTATAAATTATAGGCTACTTAGGAATTCGTTCAGACCTTATTATGGAGAAAAGGAAAATTGTAGATTGAGAGGGCCAGTAATTTGTTGGAAAAAGGGATGGTCTCTGGCTAACGGTCTAGACTACTTGGCAACAAAAAGTAATAGCATATGAAGAGTTATTTTGCAAAAGTAGACAACTCGTTTAAGAAGATTTTTGGTTTTCTTTCTGTTATTAAGAAGTTTAAAAAGCTGACTTGCTTCGGCCAAGGGAGCATAATTTAAGTACGCTAAATTGCACAAAAATAGATGTGACATTTGAATCAGCTCTGTACAAAGACAAAATTAAGCCTTAGCTCAAATTTTTAAGTTGCACTGTTCAAATGAACTAGAACTTACAGCACCAACAACATAGCCTTTGAAACATGGACAAATATTGACAATCCATTCATGCAACGCTGATAAGTTTGATTAACTTTGTGTTTTTAAGGTGGTGAAGTAATCCAGTTTTACTAGTCTGTGAGATGTTGCATAGTGTTAGGTGCCATGTCATAATAAATGAAACATAACAGAATAATGTCTTCCCTTATCCCCAGCCAGAAACCCTTGCCAGAGCGTGAATCCCCTGAAGCTGGCATGTGTCGACCTGCTCCTGAGTGGCACAATGGCAACTGAATGAACGTAATTAACACCTCCACATGGTAAAGTACTTGCAGTTGTCCAGAGGCAGAGAATGGTGAGAGGACTTGCTGGTGCTCAGAGGCAAAGGAAAGGCGCTTTATCACTAGGACGGAAAGGTACGGGTTGGATCAGTTTGAGGGCATTTCCATAAAGTGTTTAATTACTTAAAAAAAAACACTGAGGGACAGTTGAAGTGGCCTGGAACACTTCAGGTGGAGAAAGACACTAACTGTACATTCAAAGTAGATACTCTTCTGTTTGGCTAAAAGATTCATAAATGCCCCAGATCTGATGCAAGGATTAGTAGTGATTCTTTTAAACTTTGTGATTCAAAAGCAGGGTTTAATCTTAACTTTCCATCTGAACAGAACCAGTGTAAAGGAGTTCCACAGTCAGTCCTCTCCAGTCAACAGAGGAATGTTCTGAGGCTGAGCAGGACCTCACCATAATAACAGGGTTTGGAAGGCAGAGCTTTAAAAAGACCCTGTCCACACACGCATCCCAGCACACATAGACACACAAGCACACACACAGTTCAACCCACAGTATTTCTATATGAACACCATGACAGACATAAACATGAGCTCTTTGTTTATGATAATCATACACACACTTCTTGATGGGGATGTTTAGTATTGTGCATAGAAGGTGTCCATTGTCATCAAACTCCCCACATGCTGATTCTATAGTGGTATAAAAAGTAGCTTGGTTTTCAGAGCAAAAACCACAATGGCAAAATCTGAAATTACACATCCTTTCCTGAGCACTTTTTTGTTCTGATGATATGAAATACTTTAAGGCACTTGGAGACTACACTGTCCACACAAGCTGTTAAGTGAAGGGCTTGTTGGCAGCCTTCTTGATAATATATTTTAGCCTAAAAATTGTATCATCATGGATATGCTTTTATCAGCACTGGTCATGCAGAAGACTGTGGGATGACCTTTTTCTTTTGGTATGAAATGGTCAGGTTTCATGGAGAAAGTAAAACTCTTTAAGCTTAAAGCTTTAGTATTTGTGAATGATAAATTATATACCTACTAAAAAGTCCTTATTAGGCTAGTCAAGCAGTTTAAGTATACATTACACCTCCACCCATGCACACAGACACTCATACCATTTAGACAGACAAGGGTCAGTGTCTTGCCCAAGGACACTTCGGCAGCATGAATGGGAACAGCTGTCAATCTTTAGGGGAAAAAACACTCACAGTTCAAAAGACCCTGACATTCAAATTTACTTAACCCATATTACTAACTCTTGTTCCCTTTCTCTACTTTTTCATTGAGTTTAAGTGTGTGTGGAGTTGCTTGGCCCCTGCCCAGCCCAGTCTAATGAGGTCCCTCTGTCAGAGCTGTGTGCAATCTGCCCGCGATGTGTCTTAGCTCTTCATCACCCCATAACTGTCTGTTTGTTCCTCTGCAGTGGTCTTCTCCCATAAGAGAAGCAGCCTTAGAACATTTAGAAGAAAAAACTATGCAAAATACATCTTTAAACAACATGTATGACAACCCATCACACCCTTCCCAGAAACTTGATCTCATCCAACCATCCTGGCGTCAGAAAAAGCAGTTTTAAAAAACAGTTTGGCAGTGAATGGTTCTTTTCTACATGTTGGCAGAGCCCAGGCGCCCCCTCCCCACAAGCCCACAGCAGTCATTATGAAGGAAGCCGGTAAACCACATCCACCCTGGCTGCAGCGTTTAAGATTCCAGTGAGCTCGTAACACTCCCTGGTTTTTCTGCACATTCCAGCAGCTCTGTGCGGTTAGGTTCGGCTGTGTCCGGGTCAGTCACTACAGCGGTCAGTGTGACGGGCCGGAGGAGACATGATGAAGAAGAGGAAGATGAAGGGAAACACCTCGAGGGGACGTCCAATGTGCTGATCAAAGAGGTTTGTCGTTTCCTCAGCCCTAAGGCTCCTCGGGACCTCAAGGGCAAGTGGCTCATGAAGCACATATAACCTTCAGATAAATGTAGACAGGACCATCATCAGTACTGTATGAAAAACTATGGTATGTTGACGTTCATGTAGCTTTTCATCTAAAAAGGATATGTTCAATGACTTCAGACCAGTGAGCATTATATTGAAACTCAAATTCATCCCTATTTAGTTATTGCAAAATAAGCACTTAATAACTGAGACCAAACCAGGAGAAATATTATGCGAATACTTTATTATCAATGTGTGAATGCTGTTAGCTTTTTGTCTGGATATCAATTGTATATAAAAACTATACACCAAATCCAGGCTTCTAACTTTAATTTCTCATGTTGGTATTGAAAGATTTCTTGTCTTAATATATTTATATATATAATATATATAAGCCAAAGTGCATTTTCCGTTTGTTTCCTCTTGTCCATATACACATTGCACCATACATAAATAATGACATTGTAAAAATGACTCCATATTTACAAGTACAATATATATTTCATATAATATATAAAACTTTATATTAAATCTAGGTAGATGATATTTGGAGTGTCTGTGTTATCTGTGATTGTTGAGAAGGATCTCCAGCCAGCAGGGGCAGGAGGTGATGAACTGTCTGGAGTAGCAGGGGCCCCAGCCCTTAGCGAAGCTGATCCTCACACTGTTGGGGTCGTAAGGCCCGTCCAGAAGGTCCGTGTCTGTGGTGTGACGTAGCAGACAGGATCGCTCATAGTCAAACACTTTTATAGAGTATCCAGGCATGACCTTACGCACCACCAGAGTCCTGCTGCTCGGTACGTCCAGCGTGGGCGAGTTGACGAAGATGGGGTGTTGGCTGCGGTTATAAGCCCACACTCCGTCCGGCTCTTTGCTCAAGAGGATGCCGTAGCCGATTTTGCCTCTCGTTCGCTGGACAGTGCTGCTGCGCTGCTCCAGGCTGAGCTGGCCCAGGCAGAAGCCCGTGCCCTGAGGTAGATCATAGAAGATGCTGACCGAGTGTTGGTACACTGTGTAGAGGCGGCCCACGCGAGTGCGGTGCTCCCAGTATGCCACGTTACACCAATGACTTTGCTTTGGAGCGTCTGGAGACAGGCTGGCATCTGCAAAACACAGAGAGACATTCCCTTTAACTATAAGAAACTGAAAAAAGAGGAAGACAGGAGCTGGCATTAATGTATATACTGAGGAGGTACTGTTTTGAAATATAAACCTTGCATGAATACCACAGTCATACATCCGTCCAGCACACTAAAACATCCTCACTAAAGGTGTAGTGAAGTCAGCAGGATAGTAACAGCTTTCTGCCTCTGGAGGGCACTGCTGGGACCAAACAGTGAACTACAGCTCAATGTTTACAGTAACGGATTCTAATGAAGTGCAACATTCATTTGGCCTTATTGCTGTTTATCTAACAAACAGTTCTAACAAACCTACATTTGATCAAAACAACTTTTGAACCAGACACCACTGTAACAAATCAAACTGTGGATAGAAAGTATTCTGGACTGAGTGAAGTGGAACAGTGTTGGCCTCTCGTTCCAACATCTCTTTCCAGTAAATCAGCTTGTTAAATGAGTTTTCATGGCTGCAGTCTGTGGAGTCCTCAGTGACAGGCCTCAGCACTCCAACATGACTTACAGCTCCCCGGGCAGGCTTTAGTCTTCTCTACACACTGCACATAACTGCACATATACAGAGTGTACATAACAGCACTGACACCACTCTCCGCTTTACAGCCCACTGCTCATAAAGAGCAGAGCCTGGTGGCAGCCATTACTGCCACAGGACGGGTGGCCCTCTGTCCTCTTCCTCGTCTTCCTCACATTCCACAAGAGAGGGGGGGTCTGTGGCCCTCCCCCGCCTTGTACCCCTGCTGTGGGCCCGGGGACACCATTCAGCTCCCTGACAACTTAGCACAAGCCTGTGACCCGCTGACCCCCCAGCCTTCATGCTATCAGCTCCCATTAACTCACACACACACTGATGCCATTATTTTGCTTCACAGAGTCTATTGGCACAGAGGATTTAAGCTGGGCCCGTGGCCCCATTCCTTTCAGTCTGTGTGCTCTCAGAGCTTAATGACCGGCCCATTAACAAACGCCTTAAAGGTGGAGCGGTGTGGTTCAGCACAACAAACCCTGGCTCACCTTCAGCTAACTCAGGCTTTCTGCTGTGACCCAAACCAGCAGAGTTTAGACTGAGATTAGCCAAATACAGAGCGGGCTGAGGTGAAGTGCTGTGAAGGGGGAGGGTGAGTGGGGGAGGAGCCTCTCTTCAGGGGCCCCTACATGCATGTGCCATTAGTGAATTCCACAGCACTCCTCCACTGAGCTCTGCTTTACTGCAGCAGCCACACAAAGAACTCAGTCCCAACTTGTTTATGGCCCTCTATTGTCTCAGATCACATGCAGCCCACACATCAGGGTGAACTCACTTTGAAACAGTGCACACAAACACAACACAAGGACAAATGGCTATGGATACAGAGAAGTAAAATATTTGGTCAGTAGTCTGTACTTTTCACACGTAGACCTGAATGAGAGCTGCCAGAGCAGGAGCAGGAAGAGAAGGAGGAGGACAAAGGTTAGACATGTATCTAATGCTAACGTGAGGCTGTGAGGACAATGAGAGCTCTTCCTGAGCAGGTCTACGTGTGGCTCTGCCCGGCTCCGGGCCCTTCCCTCGGTTCTGAGGGGCCTGAGGTAAGCCTCTGACAGAAGATATCATTAGGATCTCTTTAAGAGAGCACAACGATTACTAATGGAGTGTTTGGACAGAATCACTACAGCAACCTGAGCCTCCACTTCAAAGCCCTCTGCGCCTTTATACACACTTTTCTCTAAATAACTCTTTAAAAGGAGAGTATAAAGTCAATGTCAACAGCCATAAATAGTAAGTAAGCTCTACCAAAGCTCTGATTTCCTGTATTTGTGACTTTGTCCAAGTTTATAGCATAAACAACAATCAAACTATTAAACTTAGCCCACTTACTCACACTAATGCTGAACTGATGAGATGTGGTCTGACGTGTTTACAGATTATGTTAATAAGAGGGAGCTAAACCTGACCTGACTGAGATACTGCAGCTTGGCAATGTAAAAACATCATTATTCAATGTCAATGACATTTAAATCACTGCATAATCTGAATTTCAGTTTTACTAATGACACCCCTAACAATAAGTTTAGCAGGCACAAGTAACAGCCTAGACTATAATCTAAAGATATCTCCTTCAGAGGACCCTTCTGTTGGCCTGTTGTAAGGTCTGTCATGGCAGACTCAAGGCGGACTCAGTGCGGTCTGGGAGTCTGTCAGTAATTACCAATGCTCTGGCTCCATTTAACCCTGCCACCTTTAACAGCTCCGTTTACCCATTAGAAAAGGAGTGCATGTTATTATTGTTATTTTATTCTCAAAAGCCTCTGCTCTTAGTGTCAGTCAGAGACGTTGCCACGCTCCTGCTACAAACATACACGGCCACTACACATTAGACCACTGCAATTCAGCATTAGTCCACACTGATAAACACCTTGTCAAAGCATTGACAATCACTGTTTTATTAGCAGACCATAGCATGTGGTGTACCACAACAGCCAACGAGAACAACCCTTACCTGAGAATGTGACTGGTCAAATATTGACAATCTAACTACCATACTTGATACACTAAACATATTAATTTAGTACAAACAGTAAGTAAAAGCTTTATCAGTGTGTAGGACGGACCATGCTTGCATGTACAGCCAGTCAAAAACAGAATGCCACAGTGTTTATGTAGTAAGACATAAAACTAGCTAATACTTTAGCTTGTCCTCTCTTGACAGAAAACAAACTTAAATTTAGTTAAAGTGTGCTTTAATAAAAAGGTCAAGAAAACATTTCCACCTCTTCTCCAGGACAAGATGGCAGATGTCTAGTGAAGTTGTGTGGAAAATTGTCTGCACTTAACATAATTACTACTAAGTACAAAAACAGGGTTTGAGAATTTGGGCGGTAGTCCTTGATGATGATCCAGTAATGCTTTTAAACCCTAGTTGAGGAGGGGTAGGGGGCAGAGGGGGGTAAACACTGCTCTACAGCCTGGAGAGAGATGAATGAGGGGTCAGTGTCAGGGACAGGCACAAACAACTCGACTACATCTCCCAGCATGCCACTGGGCACACCAGACACAGGCAATTGTCAGAGCTATCAATGTATCACACTAACTGCTCATATGTGTCTATGCACTTGCACTTAGCTGGATACAGATAACAACAGGAGCACACTGAGGAAGGCTGAGAACAGTAGGGAAGGATTATATTGTCATCTACTTCCTGTGCACTTTCTCTCTGTTACTGCTTTAAGACGCAACTGCGATGGAGGAAAAGCAGTAGCCTCAATCAAAACAACGTACGATGCTCCACTCTTTAAATTAATAAAATAAAGAACTAAAAATACCAAATATCACTTTAAAACACATGCTAGAGTTTGGGGGAAATATGCAGCACGTTTGAATAGAGGGGTTTAGACCCACTTGGGGTTTGGCTAAATAGCAGTGAGAAAAAAAAAGAAGTAACTTAATTAAGCCATGTAACTGTATTTCTCTCTTTAACCAGGCTAGATCACACGAAATAAGAATTTGATAACATTCAGCTATTGTTTAAAAAGGGAAAAGCTAATAATAAATCTGACATGTTAATATGCAATTACCAGGCTACTCTGAATGGATTCTCATACATTCTCAGTCTTAACTAAACTAAATCAAAATACATTAACAAACTCAGGCACATTTCTGTACTGACATCGCTCATTTTAAAAGCGAACACATGATGAAATGATTAATTATAAGATAATCACAACTAACTAGCAGACCCACAATATGTACAGTATCTCGGTCAGGCTGAAAGTGAATGTCTTATAGGTGTATTCTGTAGTTTTTCTAGTAGTAGGAAATCTGTCATAATTATTACTTTATTTTAGTCCCTCCCCTGGCCTCTACAGCAACATCAATTCAGAGTTCGTGGGTTACCACTTTGACCAACAATATTCGAGTTTTAAAGATGCCCTACTTAACATCATAGAACAGGGTCAAATAATCAGTTTTAAGTGTTTTCTAATTCTTATTTTTAACATTTTCATATTTTAAGAACTTGCAGACTGCACCTTTAAAACACTAGCCTTTGTGTTTTTTCCTTTATTCTCAGCAAACAGTTGACAACAAACCACATAATCTAGTCGTTGAGAAACTACTTGCTGCGCCCTCCCCAACCAGGTAGACATTTCCATGCTTTCAGAAGTCCAGTAGTGTCTTGCATGTACTGACTGTGTGGGGTTAGGAGCCGAGCTGTGTGAACCAGGGCCCTACACATTCCTGAGCCCCCTCCCCTTCACTGTGCCTCCTCACTTCCTCCTCTGCCTCTCCGGAGCAGGGTTTCACAAACACCGGGTTGGGGCCCAGAAAGTGGGTCGCCCAAGATTCTATAATGGTGACCAAAACATTTCATCATCATTTGGACAAAACCCTAGGAATGGCTAAACAGGAAAATTCTGGTGGCTTTTTACATAAGTGTTATAAAAAAATGGAAACCCGTACAGTCTGTTTACATCCAAAGAATAATAGGACTTTTAGTTGAGTTTGTTTAAAGGCTTTTAATTTTTGCTGTTATGGGCGTTTTTTCCACTATGGAGCTCCTTCTACTGTTTTGGAGAATAGTGGGGCTTGATGTAAACATTTTTGCCAACTGTCCACCCAGGCAAGCTAAGTTACTAGCCATTTAGGACTTTTGCGAGCATAGTTTAAATGTTGAAATGTTTAATGTGTAGTGACACTGTATGTTATCAATTAAACCGGTAGTTGGGAAGGTTCCTAAAATGAAGAATTGTTAAAACGTTAAAGCTTGACCAATAGTACGTGCATTTAACATTAGTCCCGCTCACAGACAGTCAGGTCTTGTAGTAGTAGTAGTATAGGCAATGAAAAATTAAAATAGCCAGACAGTTGAACATGAATTTGTAGCCAACATTAAAATATCCCAGCATTTGGCTAGTTGGCTAGTGCTAATGTCAAGCCATGGGGAATAGCAATGTCCAAATACAAGAAATGCAATGAATATAGACTTCCAAAGTATCTAGTCTGCATCAGTGTTGTTTTTTGTTTTTGAAAAATTTGACTCCTGTTTTCTCACCAAGAGACACACAGCAAGTAAAAAAAACTGCCCTTTAGTCCCTTATAATCAAATCAAGGCAATGCTTTGAATTTCTCTTTCTGTACATAAACTAACCGTTCTAAAATAATGAGTCAACCTTTATATACGAGTTTGATGGACAGCGTTGCCATAGTAACCATATCTTCATATCGACTCAGATCGGTGGAATGGGTTCTGTCAGGAGCGGGCTCTGTTTCAATCACAACACTCTCTCGGCCTCACAACTGCCTTATTAAAAATGCAGGAGTTTAACGTTCGCAACAATTCACAAAGTCCTGTGCTGTCAACATCTGCAAGAGATCTGCAGGCTGAAGGGAATGGCAGGGTTTCATTAAGGAAACGACATGCTGGCAGCCGCAGGGAGAGACGGGGAGGGAGCGCTGAGCTGAACTGTGGGCTAGAGGGAGACAGGCTGGCTGCACATATAGGGACACACAAAAGAGGACAAGGCAAACAAGGGAAAACTATTGAAATACAACATACTTTCACAAATATTCATTCTGAGTCTACCCGCAGAATCTAAACTGCATCATCTTTGTAAAATAACTTATTAACCATTACAATTTATGAGTAAATATATATCTAGTGTCAAGTTTAGCATTAGCCTAATTTAAGCCCAGTTAATTTGCATGCAGCTATTAATTCACCTACCAATTGGACTCTCCCTACAGTTCTTCTTCTTCATAATAGGGCCAACAATATCATAAAATCTTCTAATAAAGTGAAATTGGTCTTCAACAAAACCTTAGGGTGTTATTTTTTATATAGAGAGCGGTTATCGTTAAATACAAAAGAACAAATTTCAATATTTTATAGGGTGCAAAGATAGAAAAATACATTTCTAGCATCAGTTACAATAAATCTCCCTCAGTGACTGTAAAAGGCATGTGTTTGGAGAAGATGAAAGGAGCACATGATGTCTTATCTGTTGGGCCCATGTTGGAACAAGACAGAACTCTGGCAGATCACATACAGATAAGAGGAGGCCAGTCTCACAGTTCACACCAGTCACTACGTTCTCACGAAGCATACTGGAGCTAGAGATGAATTAGGCCGTCTAACTGGAGGGCATGAGAGAGAACTGACATTGTTTATAGTAGTTTCTGCTCTAAAACTGGAATCATTCACCAACCAGTTCCAAATAACAGACACCAAAGAAAAACACATCCCTACAGGCCATCCTCCCGTCCAAAAGATTTTAGACGTTTCATGGCATAGCAGAAGCCCAATTCTTTGAAATGTTTGCAACATGAGGCTAAAACCACTAACAGAGAGAGAGCAAGAGCCTTCAATCTGTGTCTTTGTTGGCCTAATTATGACAGTGATATGTAGTATTTGGGGGTTGCCAGTTCAAATCCCCGCTGGAGCACATACTGTTGTAGTGTGCATGAGAAAGACAGGTAACAGTTGCCTATGAATGAATGTGGGTGTATCATTGGTACGGTGGTGGTCGGAGTGGCTGTAGGCGCAAACCGGAAGCCACAATTCCGTCAGTGTGCCCCAGGGCAGCTGTGGCTAAGTAGCTTATCACCACCAGTGTGTGATTGTGTGTGAATGAATAATTGACTCAAAAATGTAAGAGCTGTGAGAAAGCCTAGGGCATTGTAAAGCGCAATATAAATGTAATTTATTAAAGTAGTAGTAATGTCATTCTGGAGGTGAAGGCTGTTCAATGGGCTATCTAGCGAGTTGGTCACTATACTTTATATTTACAATGTCACAAAGATGTAATGGAAGTAATAAGGGAGCCCTGCTAAGACTAAGATTGACTGGATCGGATATTGGTGCCGAAACCTGGATATGGGGATCTGTATAGAGCCTGTAAAAACCGGATCATTGCATCTCTAACTATGGCCCCTCCTCTGGCTGAAGAAGACTGGTGTAGAGACATCCAATGACAGGGCCCCTCCAGTTAATCCACACTCTACATTCTAGAGCCTCCAAGAATGTGCTGGCTATTCTAAGTAATAAAAATACTGACAGCCATAGGTTCAGACACAACTGTCAATGCTCCACAGGGAAAGAAGTGAAATCCACCTATTTTTATCAATCTTATCTCCAGCCTCAATCACCGGCCACAGAACGGATTTGGTGCAGTAATTGTGGGTGAACTGCCCTAGAATATAAAACCCAAAATGGACTGGCACCTCTGTGAGTGAGAGAGCCAGGCCTGTACACTCACAGTATTGTTCCCCAGGCCCTGAGAGGAGCCACGCTAAACTAACAGTTGGACATTCCATACATTTTTAATGGTGGTGCACGCTCTGTGTTTGTTGCCGTAACCTGCTGCCCCTGAGCTCATGAATGGATCTATTGGTGAGGGAGGAAGATGGCAGCGGCCCTTCTACCTCTGCCACCACAGGATTAGCCCACGCACCATGTTTGCCAAGTCGGAATATGGGACAAAATGATGGCCTATTTTCATCTCAGTCCACCTTAAAAACGCTACACAGAGGCCTTTCTTATGCATAGAGTGCTCAGTCACTGTGCAACACAAGAACACCACTGTGGGACAAAATGTATGGGTTTAAAAGTTCAGGAAAATACATAGAGGGCTTAGGAAGATTGTTATTTGACTATTCTGTTTAACTTACAAAGGATAGAAGTCAATGCATTGATTTTATAAAGCTGAAAATTAACAAGAAAGCTTTGAGTTCCTTGCGTTCCTTGTGTGCCTTACATACAATCTCTATGTGGAGTCTGCATGTCTGGTAGTCTCCTCTTCCCCCCCGCTATCCAAAGATAGTGAATGAATGTGAGAGTAAAGGGTTGTCTGTCAGTGTAACATCTCTATCTGTTGACCCTGCTATTAAATTGCCAATGAATAAAGTATATGGCCCACCTCAAGCCTCATTGTCCTCGGCCCTTACATCACTCACTGCAGTCTAACAATGCTGAGAAAGGGAAAATGAAAAATGGCCGATCGTTCTTATCAATGGCCCTTGTTGTATATGTGTTTGTGTGTTATGTAAGAGGAAGCGGAAGAAAGCCTCCCAGGACAGAACGGATACTCAACTGCTTACTGGCAGCTAACACGGGACCAGCAGCTAAAGCAGTCTAGCCCATCTTTAACTGGACCTTACAAGTGGACATGACAAATGACCCGGAGCCCCCAAGGTCCCTGAGATTCTGGCCCTCTCTTCAACATTCCACTGCCCCCCCTCTGTCAAAGGGCCGATTCACTGCTGTGTTTTAAAACAGGATGTTTGTCTGCGGCCTCCTTCCCCTCAAATAAACAATCCACACAACCTGATTCGGAGCAGGGTGGAAGCACTCACTCACATTATTTCCACATCCGTATCCTGGCCCGTCCTGCCGCTCCGGGCCTCTTGGGAGTGCGGCGTTCCGAGGGCCCAGAGGGAGCCAGTGCTAACATGAAGATGGAGTATAGCAGCATCCTTAAGAGAATTGAGCCAGTGAATTGAAAGTGGCAGATCTAGTTTGAGGTGAGTTAATAACATAACTGCCCTCTCTATCAACACACTGGTTTCAGAAAAATGCAATTTAAAAGCAATTTTAACAACAGTAGAAATGGGGACCTCATAATTGCGAGGTCACCTGACACACAATCTCTATGTGGAGTCTACATGTCTGGTGCCCTCCTCTTCCTCCCACCGTCCAAAGATAGTAAATGAATGTGAGAGTGAATGGTTGTGAATGTCTGTGAAACATCTCTGTTGGCCCAGCTAATAACTGGCTTTAACTGGTATGAGAAGTAATATTTCTAGGTAGATTGGGTAGGGGTATTAGTTTATATTCGTAAAAAGTAATTATTAAATTCATAATTATTGCAAGTATTAAATCATGTATTAGATCAGTCAAAATAAAAATACAGTCGAAGGGAGAAATAGATAGTTCCCGCTTTGTACTACCTTTTTGTATTTAAATATTGCACTGATGTAAAATACTGTGCAACAAAAGCAATAAAGAGGAAGGAATAAAGAATTCATATTCATTTACTGACCACCACACTTGTGATAGTGATAGTGTAAAAGAGCAGGCGATGATGACTCAGTGTTGTCTAATTCAGTTCTAACAGTTTCCTGTCATATTTCTAGAAAGCCGGTGTGTAAAGTGACTCAGGTGGATGTGTGGTTTCAGGCTCTTCACACGTGTGACATCAGCTCTCACTAGACTGACAACAGTCTGGTGAGGACACATTCTATCCTGATCCTAAGGACATCACATCAGGAGATCTTACTGTAGTCCCAAAAGTTTACATTCACAAGAAGCATATGAGCTTTCCCACTGAGTCAAACGCTGTGATGGACAGTTAGACGGACCTGATAAAGTGGACCTGCGCTCAGACACTCATTCAGGAAATAATGAGAGGTGCTCTGATGTCCACACCGCCAGGCTGCAGTGAGGAAGCAGGTGTACAGGCCAGGACACACTAGCTTCTGAACTAATGCTTGTTTGTGATAAATCAGCCTTTAAATTGAAGATATTAACAAAGCATTAAAAATGAAAAATGTAGTGCTTGGAGCTAAACGGAATCAGTTGCAGAACAAGCTTGTGGACTGAACAAACCAGTTCTAAAGTGTTCCTGAGCCATTGTGTGAGACATAAGAATACTCGGTGGTGATTTGTGTGGCCTCGGGCTGCAAACGGAGCTGAGGTTTTTACTTCCACAACAGTGTGATCCCCCCCCCCCCCCCCCACGTGCTTTCAGAAGTTAGAGCGGAGCCGTCTCTGATACCACTCTGTCCTACTCAAAGCTGAAGCTGCAGGGGATTCACAGCTCCACTTCCATTACCATAAACATGTAGAAAGGCTGTATGTTAAAGTAACCTTTATCATGTAGGCCTCTGGCACTTAGTCTTGTGATCCTATTTACTGATAAATGTTACAACCTGTAGCCCTGACTATTATTTAAACAACACTTTATAAGTAAAACAGTACACACCAATTTAGTAATATTGCATGTTTAGTAAAGAAAAGCCAGTGCACAGTGTCCAGAACAGACAGGAGACACTGAAGCGTGCTCCTCACCACAGTCCCAGAGGAGTTGTGGTGCGCGCTCTGACAAGCCCCTGATTTGTTGACTGAGGGAGTGTCGCCGGCCGAGCTGAGGTGGTGACAGCGTGTTACTGAGGACTCATTTCTGTGCTGCAGGTAATCTGTGTTCAGAGTCCAGGCCTGTACAGGAAACTGAAGCTCTGAGGCCCATACACACCCGTACTGTATGAAGGGATGGCTGCACACCCACATGTATGGCCACGAGAGAGAGTGTTTCATTTCATCAGTGACAGGGCTGTGTACTACCTCTTTGGTGTGGCCCATTCACAGGACACCCCTTCCCGGAGCACACTGAAACACTTCCAGCAGCCTCACAGTGCCACATGTGTGTGTTAGCGCTGGTCGTGCACGGCTCTGAGCGCTCAGAGTCAGCTTGGATCTGATTACAGTTTGATCCCACTCAAATATTTGTGAAAGAAAAACAGGAGGAGGGCCTGCACACGTCTCAGAAGCAGCCACACTCACAAAGAAGGCTTTATCTTTAACACTCACTGCAGTAATGGTCTTTAATGAGAAGAATAAAGCACAAGAGTAAATGAAGTGACCTCTGTCAGGATGTGGATCTGCACACACACTGCACAGCAATGACTGGATTAAAGGGCGGACAAGGTTTTGCTTTGAAAATGAATAAGAGATAAGGTTTAGAGCTATATATCATGTACAAGCAGAGAGGGCAGGGACCCAACTCAGGCCCAGGACCAAACATGGAGCTTCTAACATCAAACTATCCACAAGCTCATACTGTAAATGCATAGAGGTAGGTTTGTTCGCCTGGTAAGCAAAATATAGGCAAAAGGTCATATTTAGTCAGATCTGCCGATGAGAAGCCAACAGAAACCAAACACATTTTTTACAGTAAATCAACTTATGACAGTAGCTCAACATCAGATATCAAATAAACATATTCACAAGATAAAAAAATAGTTATGTCTGTTAACATTAATTCTTCTCAAAGCACTCGACCTACGGTGGCAAGCAGCAGTACAACCAATATTCTTCCAAAACAAGGCCTTGTACCACCCACTCGTACAAAACAAACAGGGGAGAGATTGCCACTGACGGCACATAACCGCCCAGAGCATCCACTTGCTGTAATGCTAATCAACAGAAATGAGCGTGAGACGTGTAAGTCACCTCTTTATTAGGAACAGCTGGAGCACACACCCACCTGAGAATTCCCCCGGCGTGGTGTTGGGCGAGCTGGCCGCCTCGCTCTCAGTGTAAGACAGTGTGGACTCGGACAGATCTGAGGAGGAGAGAGGACTGTGAGGAAAGACTAAATAACATGCCATCTAATGTGAAATACAACAAAATTACAATATAGCAAAACAGAAAAAGGCTTATAAGTGTATTCTTCTTTTGTCCTAAAATTCACAGCAATTCCCAGATGCCAGTTTGCAAATATAACTATATATGTGTCATATATATAGCCAATATTTTACATTAGCTTTAGAAACAGCCAGAGACAGAAAAGCCAGCAGACATCAGGCGCAACAGGCAAAAGCTAGTCTGAAGCTTTTTTTCTTAACTACATTTTGACACTCTATTATGATTGAATATTGTCATGATGTCTTAATTTGTTTTAGCTTACCAACACATGTTGTCTATATCATGCAGAGAAAAAAACAATCAAAAAGAAAAGCATTGTTTGTTTGTTTTGCATTACTAATAAAAGAGGAGATATTAGGTAAGTTAAACAATTAATACAGAATTGAATTTGATTATTTAATTTTATTTGTTGTTAGCCTTTACAATTTGACTTGGATTATATTTTTACTGTAAATGCTTCTTCATGTAAACAGATGCAGACAGCTTGGGGACAGATATACAGCAGGGTTCTCTGTTGCCATTGATTCAACATTTACAGGCTGAGAATACCAACATGGATATATAAATAAAGTTAAGGGCTTACCCAGTGGCTTGTGTTCTTCTTTAGGGGAGAGCCGTGAATAAGGAGGCGGGGGTGATTCTGCAACACAACATTAGAATGTTGTTATATAT
>JAVQKG010049387.1:0-12003 GCA_036025885.1 Hypseleotris bucephala
TTTATTAAATAATAATAATTATTTGGAGCATTTTAATTGAGCCATTAATCCTTCAATAACTCCAAAGATTTTTGACAGATCTTTTTCAAACTTTTTGGGCAGTTACATATGATGAATACATTGAAGTATTTTGACTTTGGTACATCTGCAATTAATATTATTAAGTAATAATTAATTAATTAAGCTTAAACCTAAGAATGCCATAACTCAGAAAGTTTTTGCTCCATCTTCTTCTAACTTTCTGGACAGTTACATATGATGGAGACACTGATCTACACTGAGTTTAATACTTCTGCAATGAATAATAATTAATTAATTAACAAATTAATGACTTTGAGCATTTATTGGAGTGATTAATCCTAGTGAACATTAACCAAATCTCATGAAGTTTGGCACAGTGTTTCGGGCTAGGGTCTATTTAATGGACATATGCAAATTATTACGGTTGAATGAAGAATGCCTCTATAGCGCCCCCATGTTTATGACTCCTATGGGACTCTCGATACACTTACTTTGTCGGAGAGCAATGAAACTTGGTACAGTGATTCTCCACATCGTACTGAACGTAAAATATTATTATGGCCCCACCCTACGACAAACAGGAAGTCGGTCATATTGGATTGAAATTGGGAAGTCAGGTATATTGACATCCTCTAACTTACACATACTTTGCCCGATTACAAAACACCACTTTACAAACTACGCAACATACTGTATCTAACCAATATGATGGATGTTACCTCAATAGCGCCACCTATGGACTACATGCAAAATGTTCTTTTAGGGAAATTTACAAAACTTGGCAAAAACATCCTTCACAAACATCCAGACAAATCAAACACACCAAATAGACTATTTGTCATGGTTCGGGGGCGCGGCCTATTAATTGCTCGTTAACAATATAAAAACCCTTAGACTTCACAGATTAAAGTAGTGGTTAGTGCCAAAACATTGCATACGGGAAATTAGCTGTCCTGGCGTCAGTATGCACTCCCCGAGTGCTTTCTAGTTAGACAGTGAGAGGCTGAGAATGTGCAGTTGGGAAGCATTGCCTGTATATATAGACCTTTTTTTTTTTTGTAATCTGTCAAAGAAAGCCCAGCCCCCAACTAAAGGGAGTAAGTTGATAAACAATAAACAATGATCAACATAACTGAATATACATTAATCAATCAACCATAGCATGTAGTACTGATGTAGTACTATCTCCTCTTCCATTACTGGACTTACACTGGGCGCTCACAGGGACCTTCGACATTCTGTCAGATCAGGGCTCTAGCATGTGTACACAATTGACAGCCTTACAGTCTCTTTACACTATTTGCTCCATAAAAGCCTCCTGTGGGGGTTAAAAGGTCTGGGAACAATGGCTGTGTGGACAATTAAGTCAATATTTCAGCACTTGTAGTCATTAGGAGCTTAGATCTGAGAGAGAGAGTAAGGCAGACAAATAACACCCAGCATTAGCGGCTTGATGGAGCGACCTTCTAACACCTACAGCATTGGCACACACGCCTCTACACATATACCCGAAAAACAACCGCGTGCACGCATATCCGACTGCGCTAAAGTCAGGCTGAGACCTTAACTAGCTGAGATCAAAGCCCGAAATCCCACCAGGACTATTGCAGCAAGGTGAATAAAGACTGTGTAGAGTTTTAAGTGCTACAAAGGCCTGTTTAGAATTTGTGAGAGAAAAACAGGTGAAAAAGACAGCAGAAAACTGAAAATGCACCTCAGTCACTATAAAACCCATGCATCAATAATGTTAATAACAATGTACACAAAACTCTACACAAAATCTCAGGATACTTTCACACCTTTCCCAAGTTATTTGAAAATTCATTTGACATATTTTTTTTGTCATGTATTTTTAACAGCATACCTTATCTAACACAACATATTAATTCATTGATATGGTTTTTGAATGATACAAATATAGAGGCTTACGATATTATTTTACATATACAGAAACAGCTGTTTGCTTACATATAGACAACATGTGTGATGTATTAAAGCTACAAACAGACATAAACCAAATATATAAAATTATAATTTTTTTCCACTTAAAATGTATATTTTATCCCATACTATGTATAGTGTTTTGATCTTCGGCGAAGACTAGGGAACATGTCAAAAGAGGATAGTGTGAAAAATCCTTATATATAGATATCTGCTTTATTGAATGCAAATGCATGCATGTGTAACCTTTGAGTTGAAAGGCTCTCATCGCTGAAGCACTGACCTACACATAAATATGTTGTACAGTTCCAGGGAAAAGACAAATTCTGACAGTTGTTAGCATTAACAGCCAAAAATCAGAGCAAGGGAAAGCATCTTGGTAAAATGAAAATGCAACAGGAGGAGAATAATAGGAAATAATGAACAAGTATTCCTTTTTCCAGAATAATCTTTCTTGCCCATTTGGTCCTGGCCATACAGGACTCTGTATGCTATAGGATACCTTTTTACTATTTAACTTTACTGTTTTATATTCAGTGAACCTGGAAAGAATTATTCAATTTTATAGTCTGTCCATTGCATCAGTGCCATAATCAGTTTAGGACATGGAAAAGTACATGCACTAGCAAATGCCCTATGTTCTACATTCACAAGACATACATGGCAGGAATAAAAATTTAAGTACCTGAGCTATCCTTTTAGGTGTCTCTCTTTCTGTGTAGGGATACATGGGGTCCACTTTGTTGACTTGCTGGTCGCCACTGATGCGTTCTCTTGTTTCAACCAAGGCCACAGAGGTTTCCCCTGCACAATGTAAGGCCTCTTCCTGCTGTAGATTCTTTACACAAATATCATTCAGTACCACTTTAACGCAGTGAGCCATGTGAGGAACAAGACCCCTGAAAGCCAACCTCCAGTCCAACTCAAGAAACTGTGCCTGCAGAAACATAAATCATTAATGAATATATATATTTTTAATTTTTTAATAATTATGTTCAATATTATTTCCAGTAGCAGCCTTGATTTACCTCTAGTTCTTGAGGTGACCGTGCAACTACCATGGTCTTTTTGTTATGAGCTGTCAGATCCAAGCTGTGTTTTCTTCTCAGGATGCCTTATTGTGGAAATATAAAACAATTTTTACATTTTTGGTGACATCAAAATCATTGTTTCACTAAATTGGATTTTTAGTTCTACCACTGTGACTTCTACATAGTTTGTAACAATATACACCTGGTTTAGCTCCACAAACCAATGGAATGGTGGGATATTCAAAAATGTTTACAGGTGGGCTTTTGAAGACAGCCATGTACCTTTAGTACATCTACAAATAAGGCTAAAACATTTAACAGTACTGCATATCACTGGACATCAAAGTAAATATTAAACACACCACTAAACGCATATACTGTAGAAACTGTTATAAGGCAACATCTCAATGGATTCCCTTATAAGATCAAATAATATACAGTATATTACTAGGCATGAATTTTTCCATATAATCCACAATATAACAAATTTTATGTAATAAAAGCCAGCATGTGTGCAATAAACATGAAAGCTACAGCACACCACTCACAGTCAAATATGGGCCACATCACTTCAAGCCAAACTAAGGCCAGTGATGGGAGAATAACTGTGTCTGCCTCGGAGCGACCATAGATGCTAATAGCAAAAAAAGCTTTATGTGTCTAATTTTGGGTCTTGCTTTTGATTTGAACCCAGATGCAGTCAAGCCACATGGAGTAATTCTATAGGGACCAAGGGACTGTGTGAATGTGTGAGGAGGTGACGGGAAGACAAGCTTAGAGCAACGTCCTGGGTTGGGTTTGCAATTAAAAAGCGCAAACATCAAGGCCACAGTGTTCTAATCAGAAGGCGAAGAGTGAGACCCCAGGCGAGGCAATTTAGCTGAACAAGACCACATGGAAACGGTAGGATGGAAAAGGAGGAGGAGGAGAAGGAAGTAAGCAAGCGCATCACTTTTTGACCTTTAAGCCCATCTGATGAATTTCTGGTAATTAAGCCATTTGATTGCCTAGAATTAATGATTTGGATAACTGCCCTTTAAAGGCTGTTTACCTCTGTGTAAATTGAGCCTTTCTGCAAGTCTTGTTTTTGTAAATGTAACCTTTATGGAAATTATGCCATGCACCGAAAGCTTTCATTTAACATATTTGCCTCAGCAGTTCAAAGGGGAGTGCAAAGAAGGATACTAAAGGCATACATAACACCCAAGATAATTCCCTGCTAAAATATTATGTTACTTCAGCCACAACTTTAAAATTGAACTTAACTCACAAACATGACATACTAACTTAAATGTAACTTTATGTAAAACAAGAAGAGATGAACTGAAAAAATTCAACCAGAACTATTTTATGTACAAGTACAGAATGTATTTATTGACCATTTTCCTACCCTTAAATACGTGCTCGTAATATCACACACTTAAATAGTCTAGGTTACAAAACTCAAGCCTGAGGTAAAAAAAAATGTCAGACAAAAACAATACCTTTTATACAGGGCGAGTGTCCAGTACAACTGATGTGGGTCATATCTTTGGTTAGTTCTTTCACACTATATTCAAAGTCAAGCAGGGCGCAGGCCAGTTGAGTCAATGCCCTCAATTGGTGGGAGGTCAGACTGAAGCTTCTGCTCTTCATGAGAAGTTCTATAGGTGCTGTGGAAGAGAGAGAAAAACAGTTTAAAGGAGAAATAAATACAGTATATAATTTTGTTAGCTGTGACATCTTGGTTGACGTACAACAAATAAAGCTGTGCAGAATAAACAACAGAAGGAGAATAGCTCTACAGCTCAACCTTCCAACTTACATACACTCATCAGAAACACCTCCTTCCCCTAAGTCTTGCCAAGCACGACACCTTTTATAAATATCGACCCATTCATGTTTTCCCAATACACTGCACAAACAAAGACAGTGAACAAAATATGCAAAACTTTTCTCCCAGAGAAGTCACAGGCGCACACGCTTCTCTCTCGGCACAAAACTTTTCTCCCCCTAACCCGCCGATGACCCCCTTGGCAAATATGGATTTCCCATTTTGGAGGCTGCCAAAGCCATCACCCGGGGGATGTTCCGCATTAAGCTGGAGAATGGGAAGCTGGGAGATGTGTTGCCATACTCCCAGACACATGCACAAATACTTTTGTGTGTCCGCCTAAATGAGCTGCTCTATTGCAAAGGCATTTGGGACTGGATGAGCTCGGTATTAGCCCTGACTCTTAAAGCCAGTCGATGATTGAGTGCTCTGAAAGAAAGAAGAGGGTATCCTTTTCAATAATTGTAATATTATTGCCTCTGGATCCTAATGTAATCTTGCCATATTGTTAAACAAAATCTGACAATACGACAACACAATGTCCCCATGGAGTCAGATTAATCATGCATGAGGCGTGACTCACTGTGGGTTTGGGCATGTGTGTACATTCACATGCATGTTTATGAGAGTCTTTTTGGAGAGTGGCTGTTTGGCATCCTGCACACATGTTTATGTAATGCCCTCATTATGACTAACTTGATTTGGACAACACTCTTTCACACAAAGTTGCACATGTCTGTCTTGCAGGATAATTGCCACTGCAACCAGACTTCATGGTCACCACAGAATACATTCTGACCCAAAGTTTGTTTTTGTGTAAGTGTATACATGTATTAATATGCACATGTCTATGAAATTATAATGTTACTCTGGTATGGCTTTGTGTGTGTTTGCGTGTAATTAAGTTGCATAGGTCCGCAGCACAGCAGATCTTCTGTAATGGGGTCCAATGGGAGTCTGTGCTGGAGACAATCTTATACATGCATGACCTAGCTGACACTCATGTGCTAGCTTCATTTTTAAGCTAACACATCCATCCATAAATGCAGTGCCACTCTATTTTAGAAGTCAAATCATCACAAAATGCTATAAAAACACATCTTAAATGCCTGTAACTATTATGTATGCAATCTAATATCCTGTGCTATATATTATACAGTATTTTTCTTTCTCACTTTTTTTGTTCAATTGCAATGGCGTATGTGACCTAAGGACATCCACAATCTATATAGCAGAACATAACCTTGATGTTTAGCCATGCTCTAGTTTGCATTGGGTTCTGCCATCCATGCTATATAGGTATTTATAGTTGTCCTCCTAGCCAAATAGCCTTACAGCCATAGCAGTCTACTACATAGCCATCTAAAGCTCATTATACCTTTGTCACAACAGTAAGGCCAAATGGAAGCTCTCATAGTCAGTTGATGGAAAGGGTGTGCTTAAAAGCACCCAGGTGTGTCATATAGCATGGGGCATAGCATGTCTCATAGAGCAGAAATGAGTAAGGGCACTAGCTGCCAGCAGAGTTCAACCAAAGGTCAATGTACTAAGAATCAATAGGAGCCGAGTGGTGCTGAAAGCCACTGCTGAAAACAGGGCCAAATATGTTGATATAATTGCCCCTGGATATGACAACAGAGTGTAAAGGAGACCTTACAAAAACGCAAAATCAATGTTTGGTTATTTACGGTGATAAATATAAAAGCTTCATATATCTTATAAGAGGCCTACAACATAAACAACTACATATCCAAGGCAGTATGTTTTTATGCAGTATTTGTAATAATAAGATTAATAATTTGAGGAGGGCAAGAGAAATTCAACTGAAAAATCTTCTCTCCAGCGCTGGTCTTTAGTGGCTAGTTTCAGTTTGTAGCTTTTAACAATGACAACAATGTAACACAAAGAGAGACGACAAACAGAGCAGGTATTTTTGGCGATCCATCAGTCTTCTCCTTGTCTGCCTCTCCTGTGGGTTCCACAATTGGTTCCACGACAAACTCTTTCCTTTGCGAGCACACAGACACACACAAACACAGACTAGAGTTACTGACTGGCAGGAACAGAGAGAGAGAGGAGGAGATGTAGAGGAAGAGAAAGGGGTGTTGGTATAGGATGAAAACATGGGGAAAGAGAGCGAGGGGTGGGATAAGGGAATTCCCTTAGCAGTTGTTATTGATTCCGGTGTTTACGGGCGAATAGTTTAGTGCCGTTTACAAAACAGAACAGATGCAGCCAGTGAGCAAAAAGGTAAACAATTGCTGTGTGGCGGGCTGCCAAATCCCCAGTCTGATGTATTAAACTCACGGTGAAGAGCATTTCCCCTTTGGCTGCTCTTATTGCCACTTCATTTCCTCTTTGCACACAAACACACTTTCTCCTTGTTGCCATCATTTGCCGGGTCTGTTCTGTGTCTTTTTCTTCTCTTTCATTCAAGTTTATAGAAAAGAAAAGAAAAGAGAGTAGGGTGTTTTATGCTGTCTGGCTATTTTCTGTCCTTCTCCAACCCTGGAGGCCCAGTTTCTCCTAACAGAGCCATTAGTAGGGGGAATTGTATGTGTCTGACATGGCCGAAAACCAATTATTAGACACTTTCTACCAAATGATGCCCAAGTCTTTGGGGAATGGGCAATCATGCAATAATTTAGCCACTGATTTAATTTCTATCCAGCAAAGCATCTCTCTCTCTCATGGTCTGCCCCTCATTTTCTTCTCCTCTACACATTGTGTCAGTATGTACTGTAAATCGGATCATAGCAGGGAGGTCAGCTTTTTCTTAGACAACCTCCTAATTCTGCATATGAAGACGGCAGAAACAAGTATATATATATATATAAATTTCACTTTATTTTTTGACATACTTGTTTATCACATTCTTTGATGATGACAAAGTATATTGTTCTTTGTATGACTTCATAACTTCCTGTGTGTCAAGCAGGGTCATGTGTGTGCATAAGGGAACACTTGCATGAATATGTGTGTATGTGGATAGAAGAGCTATTAGGAACTATGGACCGCCTGCTAGGCCCAGTGACAACCAGGGTCCTCTCTGTCAGTTGCGGCCCACTGATTCTTCAGACAGCCTTATTATTGGAGGTTTCCTGCTGTGATTTTCCCATACACACACTGACACATGCACACACATGTGCACAACACAAGAGCTGGTCTCCAGTGGCCCTTTCACTGGGTGCACTCCAACCAGGCCACAGCAGGGGCCACCTGTCCTTGACAGAGCAAACGTAGAAATATCTCAATTCCTCTAGTCTACCAAGTAGTAAAGTGCAGTGGCAAGAACTGTTTTTTGTATTAAAGTAAACTTTAATTTCCTATTAACAGCTTTTTTGTCCATCTAGAACATTGTCTGTGGTGAATATACAGCAGTGAAACAAGGGTTAAGATTTCTCCGGCTTCTCCACTAGGTTTAACCAAGGAGTCTAGTTAAACAGTACGAAGGAATTTATTGTCTTCAGCAGTATTTGATTAAAAACATTTGTTTAATGCCCTTGTCCCAATAATTGTTTACAAGCTCTTTGCAAATCACACCAACTCTTCATAAATAAGTATTGGCTGCTCTCAAAAGCCTGCCATTTCTGTCTGCGCCTTTTCAATAGAAGGTGCCAGGAAAATGTTCATATCCTTGAGCTTTTCAAGAGTGATATACAAAAGCCATTGTGACCACTCAGAGGAAATGGGGAAAATAAATGGTACGCATAATACACTACATTCTCAAGGGCCATGGAACATATTCTTTTCTGTGATTTCATAGGACTATCATTTAGAGCGAAACAGCACACAACTGCAGTGTTAATACCCAGCTCTTTTCAACACAATTAAAAAAGAACCTCTTGCATTGTGTAGTGACTTAGTCTTAAACAAGACCCTCTCTTCATTGACAAATACTCAGGAAGAGAGTCCCATAAAAAGCATCATCCATAAAATGGGAGCCCATTCACTCCACAGCACACAATCGCACACACACTCTCCTACCTAGCCCATAATTACATGGCAGCATGCGGGTGCACATCCCCAGCTGACAGTGTGTATAAACTCGGGCAGAGATATGATCTAGTGAGGAGCTGCTCTTATTAAATATTAACAAACGCCATTCCCAAGTAGCCTCAATCCCCACAAGCACCTCCAATGCCAGTCAGAGCCTCCACACAGCAGCTATCTCGCGTCACGACACACACTCTCTCCCCGCTGAATAGGCTATGCTTTCTCTGAGGAAGAGTTCAAAGAGCCAGAAAGGGCGCTGGCAGTGGGGGTGAATGTGCCTGCTATACATGTGCTCAATCCCTTTTTTATCTATAGGGAACTGCCAGCTTCATCATATAGGGAAATTAGCAGAAGTGGAATTCAAATCATTGCTATCAGAATGGGGTTGCAAGAATGTTTGAACAGAATTTCACAACCTCGGTTTCACCCCTGTGGTCGATTGTTATGGAATAATGCATGTATGTGTGTGAAGAGAAGTTGGTATGCTTTTGATGTCCTACAAAAACACAGATTTTCTATATATTTTCTATGTATATACATATGCAAATGACTGAAACCATATGGAAATTTAATGATGCATTTTTAAAAGGGAGGTATTAACTGATTCTTGATCACACAATTCTTCAAGTTAATTTTGCCATTAATCCACACACACAAAGACAAATGGGTTACTGTATGTGGAAATCATATGCTCTGGGGAGATTTAATGCATAATATAATTACTGTAAATATTAACAGCATAAAGTTAAAACTCAAATTTGCAATACCAAAATTGCATTACTTTACTTTTAGGAAGCAAATATAAGTGTAATCTACAAAGAAAAACTTTTCTGCTATTGAACTTGCTATTGAAATTGCCATCTAGATGCAGACCGAAGTTATTGTTCATGCATAAAGGTTTGGAGAAGCAGGTTAAGAAATGTTGATTGTTTCTCACCAGCTAACCAGTCTGCCACAACCACTATATTTATAAATTATGGGGAAAAAGGAGGAGATAAGAAAAGGTGGACAGCAGAAATGTAAAAAATGTAGCAAAGAAGGAATAATTGAGGCTAAGACTCTTTACATGTGTCTCATGTACAATGTGAGAGCCTGCCTTTAAGTCTGTGGGGTTAAAGCAGGAGGCAGATCTGGCTGTGAAAGCTGTTAAATGGTTCAATGGTTTGACAGTGGCTGATGCTGCAGACAGAGCTGCTCCCTTGGGAGCAAGTACATTCTCCCATGCATGGCTTCTATCAAAATATACCTACTGCCTGCCTCTGGTGGAGAAATAAACAATAACACAGCAGGGGAGAGAAAAAGATCTAAAGAGTCACTGAATATGTATGAAATCTTTTTTTTTTTTTACCTTTGGTATAATTGTCTTGACAATTATAGGCATGGCAAATACAGTATACAGTAAAGTGTGAAAGAAGATTAAGGATTAGTTTTAAAGATATGGATGTTAGGAGCCACAGGCAGTGGGATGGTTAATATGAGGGTTTGTAGTTTTTTGGAGGAGATTTAAAATGTGAACAACACAAAAATGTAATCCCGGTTGTACGCCTCAAAGCTGTATTTCAGCTGATACAAACACACACATATCCACACGCAAAAAGCACAGCACAGGCAAAACTGCTCTATTTTACCGTCATTACACAGCACGGGTCCCCCGCTCCCTTTGGAGCCATGTTCTGCCTCCGGTGCTACATTTGACGGTTTGTTGAGCGGCACGTAGGTGTGTAGCTTCCGCCGCGTTACGTGATCAAACAGCCCAACTGACGCATGGCCAATTATCCCGGCTGCCTACTCTCATCTCACGTTTAAGGAGAGGGAAAGTAAAACCAGAGAGGGAGATGGAGGCACAGACATGGAGGGAGGCTGCTGCTGTGTTTATCCAAGAATGGCAGATGTAAAAGCCCTCTTCTTCCCGTTCCACAGGGAAGATGACATGTGCACCTTTTTTTTTTTTTTGAAAAAGTAAACAATGGCTTACACACTTTACTTTTTGTGTCTTCATCCTCAGCAGGCTTTAAATAGGCCAAACAAACAGAGGGAATATGGGAAATCAGGAATCAAAAGTGACATATTGTGTGAAGGTCTGTACGTATCTAGTCTTAATATATAATGTAAAACCACTGTCTATTGTCCTGACAGATTTCTCCTTCAACTATGTGCACCGATAATGGTTTTTTTTTTGGCCTTTTCTCACATCTTCTCCTTAACCCACTGTTATTTTCACTATCAACATTATACAGTATGAGTGCTGAATAAGTTGTATCTTAAATACTGGTCTGCCTCAGATACTAGTAAGATGTATGTTTATTATCAAAGTTGTTAGCTCTGCTTTAAGGGTCAAGAAAATCTAGCCTCAATACTCTGTGGAGAGGCCTTAAATATGCCATATTGTATATGGATCATAGGATGGAGGTATAATGTATTGGTAATGTGATTTTTTTCGTCCAAATAATATGAAAGAATGAGCTTCCTCTACCGGCCTTGTACATGCTGCAAATAGTTGGTAAGGCAAAAGTGGCACTTTTCATATTGGACAGTTATTCAACATTAATTTACTACATTTTAAAGTCATCACTTCTTTGGACCATGGGAGAAAGTAGGGCATTAAGAAAGAACCCACACAGGCACTTAGACTCCTATCAGAAAACTTATTACTTAAAATCACAATATTGAAAGTAATATGAAAGGTAACACTTGCCAGCTGCTGTCTGAGTCTTGTTGGCCGAGTATTTCTTTATCTTGCTGGTGGCTGCGGTGTTGTCCCTTAAAGCTGTCTCACATTCTTTCTCCATCAATGAGGCCAGTTCCTGTGATACAGTCTGGAGGTAAGCTGCGTTGAGGAAACTCAGAATGATGTGCTGATCTACTAATCGTGAGAGAACGTGGAGCTCCTCATTTAGAGCATGGGTCAGAAGGGGAACCACCGAGCGGAAGCCAACGGTCAGCCTGTCAAAGCCGGTCTCACCGCTTGTGATAGAGGTCAATGTTGAATGGAGAAGGGTCACTGTAAACTGGCTTCTGAGGGTCTGATAGAAATATTGCAGATATAAAAACATTACAACTCTGAGGCATGATCCTAATGTACAGAACTGTGCAAATGTTCTTTTATGAAATGCAAAGTCAGCATTCAGAAATAAAAATAAATCTATCTGAGTTCAAAAGTCAAGATCTTCATCTAAGTTTTTTCTACCATTTTATCAATAT